>JACXGM010040839.1:0-10213 GCA_016801145.1 Umbra pygmaea
TGTGTGTGTGTGTGTGTGTGTGTGTGTGTGTGTGTGTGTGTGTGTGTGTGTGTGTGTGTGTCTCTTCTGTCTTTACAGGATTGGTCTTTCTTTTGCTTTGTGCTATGCATCTACTGTTTGTCAGTATTTATGGTACATATAAAAGAACAATACATACAGTCAATATTCTCAAGACAAAATACATCAGTAGAGACATTCCTATAGCATGTGTCTGAAAGCACCTGTCATTTCACAATGCTCCCTACCCTCAGTCATGTGTGATGTATGATTGTAGTTTTGAGAGGAGCTAAATTATTCTGCTCAATGTCCTCTTCTGATGCACGGATGACATTGGGCCATCATTAATCATATTTAAGTAGGATAGGAGATTTTACAAATACATATTTTTAACTCGTTCTGTGGGTTTAACTAATATATCTAGTTAAGAAGTGACAGAGACAGGTAAGGGGCACAGTCAGGCCCATTACACCCATGCCTCCAGGGGCTGAGTTTGGTATAGAGGAAGCAGCACAAACACCAGACAAGGCACTCTTATGATTATCTATTGAATCGTTTGAGCATTTTAGATATACCCTGTATAGAAGGTTTGTAGACTTGGAGCTACAGTAGTGGACATGGATAGTTTCTTTTTCCTATTTGTAGTGGAGATGAGTGGTACCCGGTGGGGTCTTCTGCTGTTGTAGCCCATCCGCCTCAAGGTTGTTCGTGTTGTGGCTTCACAAATGCTTTGCTGCATACTTCGGTTGTAACGAGTGGTTATTTCAGTCAAAGTTGCCCTTCTATCAGCTTGAAGCAGTCGGCCCATTCTCCTCTGACCTCTAGCATCAACAAGGCATTTTCGCCGACAGGACTGCCGCATACTGGATGTTTTTCCCTTTTCCCACCATTCTTTGTAAACCCTAGAAATGGTTGTACGTGAAAATCTCAGTAACTGAGCAGATTGTGAAATACTCAGACCGGCCCGTTTCGCACCAACAACCATGCCACGCTCAAAATTGCTTAAATCACCTTTCTTTCCCATTCTGACACTCAGTTTGGAGTTCAGGAGATTGTCTTGACCAGGACCACACCCCTAAATGCATTGAAGCAACTGCCATGTGATTGGTTGAGTAGATCATTTTATTAATGAGAAATTGAACGGGTGTCCCTAATAATCCTTTAGGTGATTGTATATAGACTATGTCTTTACAATGACATAGTTTGATACCCCAGAAGTTCCCCTAAATCTGTATCAGAACATAAAAGGGAGAACATGGTGAAGCAGTAGGGTAATTTGTATAGTAATGCATTTTAAATATTCATAGATTTTGAAATAAGATTTCAGTCTTCTTTCAATGTAATTTAATTTGAAAAAAGAAAAATATACACTGAACTTCACATGCTTATTATTATTATTATAACCCAGGTTGTGTTTGCCAGAAAGGCGCACCTGACTCACAGCTATAGGAGGCAGCAAATGTGCAATAAATGCTAACCTGTTTCACCCAGGGCAGGAGCTGGACATTAATGGAATTCCCTCATTGGTAAAACGAGTCTGTCTTGACACAGCCCGGCTCCTGTAGCACCTACACAGAGAGGACTAGCCATGCAGTTAATTAGAAACAAAAGCTGGAAAAATTAATAAGGTTCCAATTCCTATATTTTTTTACCACTCCTGCCAAACTTTATAATGGAGTAGATTGGCTTCCAAAATTACATGGAAAATAATTCATTAAAGTTCAAGTCAGGAGAAGGTCTGTAAGATGAATGGGGGCAGTTCCACCTCAATATTCTTCCCCCTCATTGGAGTCCTTCTGTGTCGAGGGGTTTGGTGATCGAGGAGTTTTAAACATAAGTGAGATCAGAATGGACTTTACTCTTCACGCATGCCCAGAATATGACTTATATAGGGACAGAATACACAACAACCATTTTAAGCGGAACAGATAACATTTTAGCAACAAACAATTGTATTCGAATGCTATGAAATACAACTCCAGAAATAACACAGTGTCCTTTATAACATTTTCTGACAAGCAATCACATACAGTTGTATGCAATAGTTTAGGCACCCTTAACAATTCCTATGATTTTCATTTATAAATAATTGCGTGTTTGAATTTTGATCTATGATGAAATTTGGTTTATTAGATGAACAGAAAATGTGCATTATGCATCAAAACGAAATTAGACAGGTGCATAAATTTGGGCACCCCAAAAGAAATATCACATCAATATTTAATTGAGCCTCCTTTAGCAAAAATAACAGCCTCTAGACGCTTCCTATAGCCTGTAATGAGTGTCTTAATTCTGGATAAAGGTATTTTGGTGCCATTCCTCCCTGCAAAACATCTCCAGTTCAGTTAGGTTTGATGGTTGCCAAGCATGGACAGCCCGCTTCAAATCACCCAACAGATTTTCAATGATATTCAGGTGTGGGGACTGGGGTTGCCATTCCAGAACATTGTACTTGTTCCTTTGCATAAATTTCAGAGTAGATTTTCAGCAGTGTTTTGGGTCGTTGTCTTGTTGAAATATCAAGCCCTGGCATAACATCAGCTTTGTGACTAATTCCTCTACATTATTCTCAAGTATCTGCTGATATTGAGTGGAATCCATGCAACCCTCAACTTTAACAAGAGTCCCAGTATCGGCACTGGCCACACAGCCCCACAGCATGATGGAACCTCCACCAAAGTTTACTGTGGATAGCAAGTGTTTGTCTTGGAACACTGTTTTATTTTGCCGCCATGCACAACGCCCCTTGTTATGATCAAATAACTCCATCTTTGTTTCATCAGTCCACAGCACCTTCCAAAATGAAGCTGGCTTGTCCCAATGTGCGTTTGCATACCTCAAGCGACTCTGTTTGTGGCGTGTGTGCTGAAAAGGCTTCTTCCGCATCACTTTCAACTAAATATTGATGTAATATTTCTGTTGGGGTGCCCAAATTTATGCACCTGTCTAATTTCATTTTGATGCATATTGCACATTTTCTGTTAATCAAATAAACCTTATTCAGTACTGAAATATTACTGTGTTGATGTGGCTAAAATAGTCCTTTAAGTTGTGTGTGGCAAAAGGTCATTTACTGACAGCACACGGAAATAAACTCATAACGTGACAGGATTTGTTGAGCTTGATTGACATGTACTGCTCTGCCTGCCAAGTGAGAATGTTTGGAACATTTCGTGACCAAAGTGGGAATGGTAAGCAATGAACTTGCCTGCAAGCTTCCCAAAAGTCATGACGGACGGGGTGTGTTTGGCCCTACCTTCAGTGTATGAAATGGAGTGGAGAAATAGTGTAAGCATTTGATTGGATGACATAACGTAGGTCAACACAATGTGGATATCTGAGGCATCCTATCGACGGTCACCGAAGAGTTAACCATAGCTGACTATAGTTATGGTGTTTTTCAGGAGGATCTCTGTAATGTTCGAATCTTTGTCTGGCATTATTTTGCAGAAGGGTGTTTAGAGTGGGAGCTGGCTGCGTCTGAAAAGCCTTCACTCAGCCAGTCACACATACTGCTCACTCTTAAGCTGAGATATGCGTGATTTTTGCCAATGTGTTATTTTCCATTGCCTTGTTTGTTTATTTCAATTACAGGCATTATGTGTGAGCCTGAGCCACTCCAACCTGTCATCACATCTAGATGCAGATGCTCGCCCCCCTGCCCAACCCGGCTGATTACTGTGGAGGGGTCTAGGAGAGCCGGCGGAGGACTTGGGGCCAGTGTGGGGTCTCACTGGAAAACACAACACCAGGATAAAGGGACCAACACCTACCCAGAGCACGAGACACAGAATTGGGCATGCGAGATAATGTTTGCTGGGGGTCAGGAAGCCATTAAAAGGGCTGAAGTAGAACTAGTGCCCATTCTCTTCACCTGCTTTAACCTCAATTAATTCCCCCAGTGTCAGTCCAGTTTACCATTAATCAGATAATGGGCCTCCTCAAACGAAATACTATACACAGTTATAAACACCAGCCACACAACCACTCCACAAGGCTGTTGAATGAAATTGCTGTTTTACACTTACCGAGATCCTGTTACTATTCTGTATGTTTGTGGATAAATCATTGTCACCATGTTTGTTTATGCAAACCTCAACATGGGTAAACTGTGACCATTGAACTGAGAATAGGGTGTAATTGATGTGCATGTATGCTATTTTGAGGTAAAGGAAAACAGTTACATAAGAAGGAAAGCATTTACCCTCAAATTAGTATTTCAAGGCCTCATCCTGAATGAATAGGCCTTAAACACTGATTTAATGAATGTAATGAGTCTTTAAACCCATGCTTTGACTCAACCCACTCTGTCATTGTCCACTGAGTGCCTGAGTCACAGTGAATAGCTACTGGTCTAGAGACATAGATAATGGCCTGAGTGATGCACAGAGGCTAGATCTGAGAGCTGGTGTGAAGTAGTTCACTGGCTGCCCATCACTTCCCGTGTATTTGAATTGGCTTCAGCATTAGATCAATAAAAAGTCTAAAGTGAGTTCTCCAACTGAGTTAGATAATGCCCTCCA
Organism: Umbra pygmaea; assembly: GCA_016801145.1. Lineage (NCBI taxonomy): Eukaryota > Metazoa > Chordata > Actinopteri > Esociformes > Umbridae > Umbra > Umbra pygmaea. The sequence continues at coordinate 4,521 of JACXGM010040839.1, forward strand.
TCATTTACGATTAGAATTGGTTACAAACTGGTTAAATGTGTTGCTGAGGGCTGACATTCATGGAAATGCAGAACGATGGTGTGCTTCCATGCTGATGTCGGTAAAGCGGAAGTCTGGAACCACATCGTTCTGGGGTGATGAGGAGGAAGATTACGGAAACATGTTTGGAAATCAGTAGTCAATTTGGGTATGTTCTGTCACAAATTCTTACAGATATTTCCAGAAATTTTTGTATTTATATGCTGGCTATTCAGAGGGATTTTTTTATCGCTCCCTATTTATGTCCATTTTCCTCACTTTCGTTCTTCTGGTTCAGTCGCTGGGATTATGCTGTGTGGACCACTCCTTAGCTTTCATAGAGCAAGCCAATGACTTTCACTGGAACCAGATCAAACATCTTTAGTTTTATTAAATATTTTAATCTGTGCCATATACTGTACTGTGTGCAAACGTCTTAGGCACATGTAAAGCAAATGTGTAAACTGAAGATGCTTTAAAAATTAACTAAATAAAAAGTACAAAAAAAGTAGAACAGTGAAAAACTAAACACACATAAACAAATCAATATTTGGTGTCTCTACCCCTTGCCTTTAAAACTGCATAAATTCTCTTAGCTAGCCTGTTGTGCAGTTTTATAATAACATTTGCTGGTAGATTATTCAGTGCATCTTGGAGAACTTATCACAATTCTTCTATAGACTTCGGCTGTCGCGCTTGCTTCCATCTGTCCAGGTAATCACAGACAGCCTTGATGTTGAGATCAGGGCTTAGTCGAGGCCATACCATCTGTTGCAGAACTCCATGTTCTTCTATTTGTTGAAGATAGTCCTTTATGACCTTGGCTGTGTTTTTGGAGTCACTGACCTGCTGCAGAATGAAGTTGTGACCGATCAGACACCTTCCTGATGGTATATTGCGTGATGGATCTCGGGTGCCTAAGACTTTTGCATAATACTGTAGTTGTCTTCTTGAGTAATACATTGACAGTGTTGTGTTTTGATTAGTCTACTGTGTTGTTATAAATAATGTACTATAGTGAATACATTTTAGAGATTTGTAATTTAATTAGATGTGTACTTTGTCTAGTGGAATGCATTGTTTAGTGTTAGCCACATGAGAAACACATTCAGAGGAGTCCTTGTCTTACAGTAGCGTTATGCTATTTTAATAGGTTGCATTATGTAGAAGATATCATGCAGTGATTTTGCAAACATGGATTTAGCGTTTGGTATCGCTTCATTAAGCAAGCATCATTTACATAGCCCATGCTCTGCAGATAGAGAATATACGCATGTGAAAGACTTAGAAAACTATGTGAATATCTGTTTTCTTATCCAGAAATCCCCACGTTGATAATACAATCCTGCCAAACTCTGACCCAGCAGAAAGAAAGGGTCGACCTTGACCGTGAGCACCTAATCTCCCGCTAGAATTTGCATGTGTACATACGGATGAGCCCAACTGGGCTCTAGCAGCTCTGCTTATTGGTGCTCTGTGAGCCATGGTGGGAGGTGTTTAGGATCAATGGTGGATAATTGGGTCTCCATGCAACATAATCTCACATTAGCAGAGCCAGCTGTGCAGTGAGCGTGCCCAGGTCCCTGTTACTGGGGGGGGCACGGGCAGAGCGGTTGGCCTGCAACTGTGTGCTTGTCCACTGCCCAGGTAACACACACACACATACAGACACACAGACACACACAGACACGCACACACGCACACACGCACACACACACACACACACACACACACACACACACACACACACACACACACACACACACACACACACACACTGTACATGTACACAAGTGTGTGCACTGGTCTGTGTGCTGTCATATGTGTGTATGTTCATCTGAAGATTGTCCTACCTGGTCAGTAGGCAAGTAGAGATTCATTTTGGTAACTCCCCATTATTCGTCATAGGTAGGTCATGATGGTACCCCGTTTGTGAAAACCTCAGTAAAACATCTTGGATGGGTATTTTTGATAGTGCACTTCTTTCCATACCTCCCCCAATGTTCATAAATAGATTTTGCACCCATCAGCCCCCCCATCCCGAATCACTCATGCAGCCTTTGTAATCAATGCCCACAGAAACGGGATTCCTTTTGGGCCACCGACAATTAATACATTTGTGTCCTTTTTTAACACTAGTGAGCTGAGCTTGAAATTACTAGTGACTGGCTTGAGCTCATTTGCATATTTATTGCAGTGGATGAGCGGTGGGAGGGTGCGTGGTGGGGAGAGACTGGGGAGAGTGATTGATGTGGAGCTCGCCTTCTGCATCCCAAACAGACCATTATTATAGAGGGGATGTGAGAGAGGCCAGCGTACAGATGATTAAAGTTGGGGACATCAGCATCAGTCGGCGATGGAGGTTTTTTGTTTCCCCTTCACCTCACTTCTTCCTTTCTGCTCCATATTTTGTAAAGATGGCCGCCGGTTCCCGAGAATTAAAAACGTACTTTAATAGATGTTGACAAGAAATGGACCAACAAAAGCCAATATGAAGGATTTGCTTGAAAAGATTAAATCAAACGTGTTCTGCTGGAATTAATTGCAGGCGGAGGTGGATGGGGGGTGCGGGGGGGGGTCGTGGCAAGGAGGTGTGAATGAGTGTGATTGTTTTGAGGGTCACCCCCAGTGCCTCCCTCTGTCATTTTGAGCGATAGTTTGGAAATGTCCTTTGAATGATGCTAAAGAGCGACCCCCTCCCTTCAAATTATGAGTGTTATTTCTAGAAAGTGGATAGGATGTAGCGGCCAATGGGACAGCTCGGAACTGGCTCAGTTAGATGTGCCCACTTCCTTCCCCCTTTACCAAACATAAGCGGGTGGGGGTAAGAACTATAATAGGTGTGAGTGTGTCAGCTGTTGTACATGACTGTATACAAGTTAGTCTCCACTATAAGCCAGTTAGGAACCAGAATGTACTAAGAAGACCTCACCAGACACACCACAGAGTCTACAGTAGGTGTTGTTTTGAATTTTGTCACATTCACCCTTTGGAAATGCATTTTGTCACCCTACCAGACTGAAGTACTCTGTGAGGGTGACCAAGGTGCTCAGACAGTTAACTGGAGTTTGGAGGGTGTGGTAGATGAAGGGCTTTAGTACAGTGGGACAAATGCCCCTTCCCCGAACTTGGCTCTTCACCTCTCACTCGTAAACTTCTTCAAAAGTGAGCCACAAAGTCGGCTTTGGCGGGAGGAGTGCACACGCAGCAACAAATTGGCAGCTCCATCAAATTATTCCGGCATTAAGGGGGGCTGTTAGGCATAATCCTCCCCCCTCGAAGCCCGCCACCCCCTACCTCCGACGTGTAACTTTTGTGGACGTGAACACCACATTTCATGCTCTGCCATTAATCTGTCGGATTACAGGACGGTAAGAGAGGGGAGGGGGCTTAGATTTGTAATTAATTCCTCCTACATTTCTTTAACTTTAGGGTGGGGTGCAGGAACGAAAGAGGGAAGGTACGTCACCCATCATTTGGTTGGGGAGACATAAACACATGCTGAGGGGAAGTTGAGGTTGGGGATGTCATGAGTTAGGCTTTTTTCCTGTGTGTGGGGGGGCTTTAGAGACAAAGGAAGACTGTGAAGCTGTCACACACTAGGGGATTGGTCTAACTCCTGGAGAGTTGGAGAGACGTGAGCTGTTTGTGGCATAGGGTTACTGGTCTCTCTCTCTCTTTGGAAGATATAGGATTGGTTCATTCTCCTGCGGGCAGAGTGTGTTTTAAGTGAAATAATCATTTACTATATGGCCAAAAGTATGTGGACACCCCTTCTAATTCACACATAGCCATGAAATCTCCATAGACCAACAATGGCAGTACAGTAGGTCATACTGAATAGCTACGTGAATTTAAATGTGACACTGTGATAGGTTGCCACCTTTGCCACAAGTCAGGTTTTGAAATTTCTGCCCAACTAGATCTGCCCAGGTGAACTCTAAGTGCTATTGTTGTGAAGTGCAAATGTCTAGGAGTAACACCAGCCCAGCAAACTCACAGAGTAGGACCGCTGATTGCTGATGTGCGTAGTGGGTAAAAATCGCCTATCGTCTGTTGCATCACTCAACACAGAGCTCCAAACTGCCTCTGGAAGCAATGAACTGTGTGTCTGGAGCTTCACAAAACGGGTTTCTATGACCAAGCAGCTAGACTCAACCCTCATATCGATATGCGCAATGCCAAGCGTGGCATGGAGTTGTGTAAAGCACGTTGCCACTGGACTCTGGAGCGGTGGAAATGTGTTCACTGGAGTGATAAATCATGCTTCACTAGTTGGCAGTCTGGTGGACTAATCTGGGTGGTCCGGGTGCCAGGAGAACACTACCTACAAGAATGCATAGCGCCTAATATAATGTAAACCGTATATATCTCAGAAATTCTCCCATATTACGTTCTCAGGAAACTAATATGAAAACATGAATTACACTATGTGCCGACATATTTAAAGTTTTTTACATTTCAGGTTCACGTTTTACTGTTAGGCTCCTTCTACTATGTTGCACCTTAACATTTCATTGTGCACATTCATGTGAGAACATTCCACACATTCAATAGTGTTCAAAATTATATTCAAATGTTTAAGGTTATGGCTAGGGTTAGGTATGAGGTTACTAATGGTTAAGGTTAGGCATGACTTTACTAAGGTTAAGGTTAGGATTAAGGTTAGGGTTAACGAGACAAAAAACAGGCAATCGCCTGTCTACTGAAACACATGGGCAACATGTGTGCATCGTGCTGGAATGGAGAACAAAACACACACAGGGCCCTATCTTACACCCAGCGCAATTTACTTTTTACACAACCGCATGTATCGTTCCTATCTTACACCCGACGCATATGGGACTTTTCCCTCCACAGACGCCCGTCGGTAAATTAGGGAATGAACTTGTGTTCGTTAGGCGGTTCAGCGAAAAGAAGAGGCGTGTTCCGGCGCAAACGTTCCCTGGTGCTATCTTGCTGTCCCCGAAAACAATTCCGCCACTGACCAAGAAAAACCTGGTTTAAAGTCAGTGGCGTGTTATTCATATGCTATTTTAAGGGCGCATGCTTAACCATAATGTAGCGTGTGCACAACGCGCATTCACTTTGCTCCTCTCATCTACACAAATGCAGCAGTTGGGCACTTGTGGTATATCAAGTGCCCAAATCACCCGTCTCCAATTAGTACAAAATGTAGCGGCCAGACTGATCCATAAATGTCGGAAATATGACCATATCTCACCGATCCTCAAATCTTTACACTGGCTGCCAATTTGACAGAGAATAGATTTTAAAATTTTACTCCTTGTTTTTAAATCTCTAAATAACTTAGCCCCGGTCTACCTCTCCGAACTGCTTCATCCTTACACTCCGTCCCGAAGCTTAAGGTCTATGGATCAGGCTTTGTTGGTAGTCCCTCGCGCTAAACTTAAGCGTAGAGGTGAGCGTGCTTTTGCAGTAGCAGGGCCTCGACTTTGGAACTCCATGCCCCTACAGATTAGAACGGCCCCTACATTGTCTGTCTTCAAGTCCTTATTAAAAACCCACCTGTTCACACTAGCATATTAACCTTCATCTCTGGCCTTTCCTTACCTTTCTGTTTTTTAGCCTATGTCTTACACTGCTTTTATTCTTTTATTTGTGTTATTGTGTGTTTTTATTACTTTCCCTTTTTAGATTCAACACTTCTGTAA
>JACXGM010040840.1:0-10220 GCA_016801145.1 Umbra pygmaea
AATATTATATACAGTATATTTAAATGCAGTGTTATACTGAGTGGTTTCGTATCATTACAGTAAATAACTGCCAACACTCCTGCTAGTTATTCACTGTAATTCTTTATTTACAGTATATAACTGGCAACACTGTTGCCAGTTAGTCACCGTAATGGTTCAGTTACAGTATATAACTGGCAACATTGTTGCCAGTTAGTCATTGTTAAAGAATCATTACAGCAACTAGCTGGCAACAGTGTTGCCAGTATTTTACTGTAAAAAAACCTGGTAAGGTCTAACAGTGTAGGGACTGAGCTAACCAGCTGACAGTGAATACTTGATTAAATCAATTCAGTCCCCAATCAGTACCAGGCGATAGAGAGGAAGGCACTACACACATAACATAATAGAACACTCAATTCAAACCACAGTCCATAAGCACTGGCACTAATACAAACTAAAATACACACAATGAACTGAAATATACCTTATACAGGTCCTTCTCAAGAAATTAGCATATTGTGATAAAGTTAATTATTTTCCATAATGTCATGATAAAAATTTAACTTTCATATATTTTAGATTCATTGCACACCAACTGAAATATTTCAGGTCATTTATGGTTTTAATACTGATGATTTTGGCATACAGCTCATGAAAACCCAAAATTCCAAAAAAAATCTGATAAACAAGTTATTACGTAGTCTAAATCACCCATGTCTTTGTGAATGACCCTGGCTCAAGCCATGGCTTATTAATGCTGGCTAACTATGCCATTCTTGCCATATTCGACAAGGGTTATCCCACCATGGATGGGTGGCTGTGAAGGGGACAATGGCTGTCCATTAAAGACATGGCTGATGACACCATTTATGATGCCAGCAACAGTGCATGAAATGCTGTTTAAACGAAAACACACACAAACACGCAATATAATTAAACAAACATGCAGCATACTGAAAATGCACTTCAGGTGTTTGGATAGGGCAGGAAGCACTTTACAGTACAGTCCTCAAAAAGTCTATAGCAGGGGTCTCCAAACCCTTCCGTGAAGGACCTAGGGTATGCAGGTTTTTGTTTTTTTTAAGGGTTATGGGGTAGCTCACTAATTGGTTAGAATCCCCCCTCACCTGGGAGTCTGTGCCCTAATTTGACTCTAATTTAAGGGAAATACTAAAAACCAGCATACACTAGGCCCTCCATGGAAGCGTTTGAATAACCCTGGTCTATAGTGAGGTAAGCAAAGTAATCTCTGCCTAATGTTAGATAAACATTGCATAAATGTCACCATGCATCACAGAGTGAGCATCCGGTTTGGCAAAGTGACGCAAATGCGGAAGTGCCTCAGTGCATTCTATCTATCTGAATTCTAGCTGGAGCGATACGTCTGGTTGCAAAAGACCTAGGTTCTGTAATAGTCTATGAGAATTTGAGACACTTCTCACTTGATTTATTACCTTAGTAAACATTCTCATAATGAGTATATAATGAGTATTTTGTCTCAATTGCTACACTCAAAGGAGTTGGCAGCTCAGTTTCCGGTAAGTAATGTTACATTTTGTTTTACATTTTGTTTTAATACTGTTTTTCGTAAGCATCCAAATTAATATCAGTTAGCTAGCTAGATTACTCCTCCCTCTCGTCTAAAATCGTCACATCAGCAACCAAGATGTCTGTGCCCGTAATGGCAAATTCAATGACCCAAATCAGATCTTCACAAACCAATGGGTGACGTCACACTTGTTACGTCCAGTGATATATACGGTCTATGACATACATTATTAACCTTGTGATTCAGTGAGAGTGAGTCCAAAACATCAGAAAATATGTCTTTGTGACATTCCTGTATTTACATTTTGTAAAAAGGAAAAATCTATAGCAATCTGCTGTTATAATAGCAATCTGCCATGGAACAAGTGTGCCTGCTCTTAAAGGGAATGTGAGATGACGCTCTGATTGGTTTATTGCATGTTACACCCAAACGACACCTATAACTAATGTAGCTACATCAGACCTACCCATTTTAGATGTGCGTCGGGCGCAAGTGTGATTTTTCCTACCGGAATAATAGCAACAGAGCCCGGGACCCGCCCACAATGTCACTTGCATTTCGCATTTGATACTTGCATTTCAGATGGTTAAAATAGGGCCCTATGTGTGAGTCTTGACTGCCACCAGTTGACATGTGTCTGAGAAGCTCCAGTGATATGATATGATATGCCATCATTCCCCAGAGAGGGGGAGACATTTTCAGCAGGGTTTTCCTGTTCTCCTTACACTCTGTTAACACCCTCAGGGTCATCAATGAGTCTCATATGAGCTGAACAGCCTTTCTGATTGGACAAGCTTAGCTCAAACATTGCTAATCTGTTAGGAGATACTACTCCGAGGAAACAAGTCCAAAGATAACACAGAAATTGATTAAATTAAAAAATACCAACATTTCAGAAATTAATATTATTACTATGTCAGGGGTGGGCAACACAGGGGTGAGTGCCACATTGAGTATTTGATACCAAGTGAAGGGCCTCATACAATAGGATATAGGACATTTTATTTCATTAAATTACTCACATACACACACACACATCTAGTGGCAAAACACACATTTCTACCTAATCTCTAAAGCAAAAAGTGCAAACATTTGAAATAAAATTTACATAGTGTACATGATTTCTGACGTATCATTTAGAAGTGTAAAAACATCTAAATTCTAAAACAAATAGTAAGTGCATTTGATTAATTTTCAAATGTATGAAAGCATTTTAAAACCGTTCGGCCAGCCAGTCGGTGTCTTGTAACCAGTGCTTAATTTATAGATCCAGAGGACGCACACAACAGCAGTGCAACAGACAGATTAAGTTAAACAGACTAGGACCTTCAAATTGCAATATTATGGGTTAGGCGTACCATTATTCTGATAGTATGAATAAGAACTGTATTTCTTGCAGTACTTCAATTTGCTCATTGCTGGCTTGTTTTTGGGATAATGTAGAGCAGTGAGTGAGACACTTTCAAGTGACCCTTCTTCCTTGGCCCAGCACTGGATCAAAGATTCAGGCAGGTAGAAAATATTCTATGGAGTTGAATTGGATACGCTATAGTAATTTTAGGCTACAGTTTTTTAAGTTGCACCATGCATCGCTGTCTGAATTAAAATGGGCTCCATGGTAGAAGACCCAGGAAGACTCCACAGAGAAACACAAGAAATCTTAACTGGAGTTTGCTAATATGCATGTGGACAAGCCACACTCTAAGAGAATGTCCTTTGGACAGATGAAACAAATGTAAAACTTTTCAGTTAATAACAAGAACTCTGGAAAGAAAATCTTTCAAAGATAAGAACACCATCCCTACCACTTTTGTACTCACTTTTGTTGCCAGCGGTTTAGACCTTAATGGCTGTGTGTTGAGATATTGTGAGGGGACAACAAATTTGCATGGTTATACAAGCTGTACACTCACTACTTTACATTGTAGCAAAGTGTCATTTCTCCAGTGTTGTCACATGAAAAGTTATAATCATATATTAACAAAAATGTGAGGGGTGTACTCACTTTTGTGAGATACTGTACATACATACATACATACATACATACATACATACATACATACATACATACATACATACATACATACATACATACATACATACATACATACATACATACATACATACATACATACATACATACATACATACATACATACATACATACATACATACATACATACATACATACATACATACAAATATCCACACATTTACTATAGTCTCATCTTCCCATCTTGTGGAATATGCCTGTGGTGTTTGAGGCAGTAACCCAAGGACAGAGATGTTTGATCATAGCAAAAACCAATAACTTAGAGAGAAGAAGGCATAGCAGCAGGGCTAAGTTTAATCCTGACTAGCTCCCATAACTAGAAAAATGTACACTTTTTTATAGTAGCTGACAAGTCTTTGCAGGGAATCGTGATGGTGCATAAACTAGCAGAGATAAGGTAATGTAACTAAATCTACTGTAAACTTAATCACTAGATTAAGAAAAAAATAATATATATATATATATAAATATAACATATATAATACCCATTTTACAGTAAACTCTTACAACAAATATAAAAACATATTGGGATAGATTTAGCATTGCTATATTATTCCTCCAGGTTCTGTTTTGTCTTTTAACATACATATTCAGTTCACTTGTTGACAGTTCACCTAATTCATGTAATTAATTCAATGGCAAAATTGGGAAGAGCAGGTTCAAAATAAATATGGAGAATAGATGTTCTTATTGACAAAGACATTAATTACCCTGTTTTGACCTATGATTAAAAGTGAAAACTTTTCCTGTGACAAACTGTTCTGAAAACAAGATAACAAAACATTATCCCAAAACATTAGGCCAATGTTAACATTGATTAAACAAAAGGAAAATATTTCTGTCAGTCTGTTCTGCAAAAAACATTTTCATAAATAAATTGGCTTTTATTTGGCAAAGATTGAAGTTTCGGTCTTAGATAATTCTGCAGCCAACTGCTACTGACATATCAACACAAACAAAAAATAATAGAAAAAAATTAAATATTTACTTGTAGTATACATAGCTTTTGTCTGGTAAGTGTGTTTTAAAAATACTCTGTATAATTTCTTTCACATGGTCATCATTAGCAATGGGCTACACATGTAGTGATCAAACGTTCGCACCACACAGACAGACAGGAGCAACATGCTGAGTATTAATTGCCAGATATTGTATTTGGTTTGGGTTTTTAAGCCAATTATGACTAAACATGGTGGGGTAATGTCAATGTTGTGTTGATTAGTACTTGGGAGCCTACTGTGACTAATAATTATGAAATTCTTTTATGACAGTTTGCAGTGGAACACATAAGATCTACATGTGTTTTCAGAATTGTTTAACAATTCTACTCATGAAGCATAACATGTCAGCAGTAGCGCCAGATAATTATTTTGCACACCTTGATCTTAACTCAACCTCAATTAGGAACCTATTTTGGCCTGATCTGCTAGCTTGCTTTTCCTGCACTTTAAATATTCTAAAAAACCAATAGGAGTTCAATCAAGTTAAATAATCTGCTGCCCTAAACTATTACTGCTCACCAAAGGCATTACATTTAACTTACATTTAAAATTACAAAATAAACCATTAATCCAAGCTAATCCTAAACCATTAATCCTTCCTTAAATTAAATGTAAACATTTTACGTTATTTTATCAGATAATTATTCAAAAGTAAATCTGATAATTCATCGTCTGTTTTTGTACATTTGTGGTGAAATTTACAGATCTTGTTTTGTCTTTGTTTTATAATAAGCAAGCAGGTGAAAATTGACAAGTGACCTTTTAATTATGATGCGATTTACATGATCCTTTCAAATGAAACAATAACAAACAGGGCATGTTTATTTCATGTGTGTAGGACAATGAATCCCCTCACGGCCAGAACTAAGACAGGGAGCATTACTCAAGGTACAAACATTTAATTATCTGTCTGTCATACAGAGCCTGAGGATATGCATTTATTATTTCACATCAGTAAGGGAATATTCTAACCATTTGACAGCATATTTTAACAAGGACAAATAAATAGATGCCATTTCTTGGATCATCGCAACCCTTTGGGGTTTTGACAGTATAAGCCAAACCCTTGTTTGTTTTCAAGGAAACAAATCATATTGGAGGATAGGGACAATCTAACTCAACAGAGTCAATCTAACTCAACATAAACAGGAGGTTAAAACTGAGTAAATGGCAAGATTAGGAACAAATTGTAGAGATGTTCAAAGATGCATTTTGCAATTGTTGCCACTGGTTCTAACAGTTGCATTTCAAGCTAAAAAGGAACCCAGAAAATGGCATTCTATGCTCTGTATTCACCAATGTTTGCCCCATGTAATCAATACCACTTTCAAATGTTCATTGCTTACAGAGTTATAATAGATATTATTTATATGTTCTATAAATAATTACACATCCAGCATAAAATTAGTTTAAGGTTTCAGAAAAGGATTTGTTATTCTTAAAAGTCCCAGAATGCAATGTTAATTATTGAAAAAATAAGTATAAATATCAAGGGCAGTTGAGACAGCCAAACATTAAAAAACAAAAGATGAGTTTCAGAGTGACAGTGTGTGATGTACAGTGCACAGCTGGTTGTGATACTAGCAGTAATTACTAACATCCCTACTGGGCAGACTGACTGAATGTATTGTCCTCTATCATATCGGGGCTAGCCGCTCAAGTCATTTCAGATATACTGCACCAGCAACAGCAAGTATCACCAAGGGGGAAGAATTCATTACACAAATACATATGCACAGACACATACACAAAGACACACATACACATTGTCAGTCGGCAAAGGGAAATGTTTTGAGCCCGGAGAGAAGAATGATGAGCACAGAGAATTTGGCAACATCAGGTGAACCACAACATATTTTGTAACCTTAAAAATTGGTTTCAGCTGTGGGAAATAATGTGAATTAATAAGGACAAGTACAAAGACTAAGACAAGTGCAATGAATATTAGAAATATGTCCATGCCTGCCCACAGGTTGGACCTAAAACCCCCATGGTATAGTCAAGCTCCTAGTGCTATGACACCCAGTCTGGATTTAGACTCCATAATATGATTTAGTTTTGAAGACAAAGGACAGTCACATCTAATATTGATTATTATTGTTTTTATTTTAATTGTTTTAGTTTACATCTCTTTATGGTATTTGTATTATATTTCAAGCTGTTCTCATGGCGATACGGAAGAATTAGTACTAAACAAGAAATCTGTACACATGTACGTTTATGGAGCCATGGAAACATAAAACCTTAAACATTTACAGAATGTAAAAAAGTCTGTTTATGTTTACCTAACCTTAATCTTGATTTGTATGGTACTCTGCTGTTGTTCAGTGAGTATATCATAAACACTGCTTTGCCGTTGTACGTTAGTAGATTGATGTACAGCTTTGTTGCTTTGTGCATCACTGTCATTACACTTGTTTAAGCTGTACAATTACAAAATAATTTAAAAAACCTTGATGTTCATCAGTCCAAAGTTTGACATTTTGTCAATAAATGGAGATATTTCAGCACTGTTACTCTTCCTATGAGTGACCAACCTGCAAAGATGACTGCAAGAGCACAGTACAGGATGCTCAATGAGGTTAATAAGAATCCTAGAGCATCAGCCATAGACATTCAGAAAGTAAGGTCACAGGGCATAATTTATTTCCAAGTCTATCAAGACATTTTGCAGGACAATGCAAAACCATCTATCTGCCAATAGAAGCTTATAATAAGGTCCCAAAGCACAGAAGTAAATCAACAACAGAATGGCTTCAACAGAAGAAAATACACCTTCAGGAGTGGTTCAGTCAGAGTCCTGACCTTAACCTCATTAAAATATTGTGGCATGACCTCAAGAGAGTGATCCACTCTAGACACCCTTAGAATATTGCTGAACTTTAAATAAGAATGGTCCAAAAATTCCTCCTGACCATTGTCCATGTCTGATTGGCAACTACAGAAAATGTTTGGTTGAGGGTAAACCAATAGATTAATCCAAAAATGCACATGCTTGTCCACCCTGCACTGTTTTAATAAAGACAGTTTAAGCAGATGGTGTTTGTTTGAAATTCATATAATTCCAAACAGCTGGAAACAGAGTTTCATACTGAAGACCTCCATTTTTGGAAGCAATCTATGGTAATTAAGTTTGAGTGGAGTCTGGCCCAGGGGCATGAAGGTTAACACAACAAAGCACTGGATTGGTAAATCAGCCTTGCTCTCTCTGCCTGGCCTACTCTCTCAAATGGGATTACCTCTCAAATGCTATTATGGGGACTGACTCACTTACTTACTCCTCTTCCACCATGCAGTCCCTAAGGGGGTGATTCAAGTTCTGTTAGGCTTTTTGCCATACTTAATGTGAGTGTTTGAGTGTTGCCTGGCTTTGGGCCCCCTGGGGTTTGTGCTATGTGAGAAAACTCTGTGTATACTTTATATTGTCTCAGGTTTGGTGGCTATTGGGGTCCCTTTGGTAGGCTGTGGGTATAGTTGACAAAGTGGTGGAACTAATTTCAGCCTGATTGGGCCTCTCTGTGTGCCGCTACAGCCCATCACACAGCAAACTATCCAGCATTGATTTTCCAGGGTTAACTCTCCAGTTGATTCAGGGGTTAAATGAACACTTCTGAGTGTCAAATTATAGTGCAAACAGAAACCCAATGTAGGTGTTTAAAAAGAATGGTAATGGTGAAATTTCACTTTAACACTCATAATTGTTAGGCATGTCATTAACATTACCAAAAAATGTTTGTTGCAAGTTCATTTTCATAACAGTTCATTTTAATATCTTTAATTCTCTGTGCTTATTCTCTGTGTGTATTATGATTCAAATTATATTATATAAGTTAATTGTAATGGTTATTATTTCTGTTAGTAGTTAGATTAATTCCACCCAATACTTAGATGATTGTTCCAGTCGACATTGTTCATTTCATTTATTTAAACAAGAAATAAAATGAAAAAATCAAGAGAACCATGAATCTTTAATTCCTGTGTTGCAACAACAAAAACATATGCAAAATGGAAATATCAAATACAAACATTCCCCCTCACTGTGTAAAACGCTTTGAGTTCCTTGAAAAAAGCGCTGTATAAGTAGAATTCATTATTATTATTATTATTATTATTATTATTATTATTATTATGAGCCTAAATATATTAATTTAAATGATCAATGTGATAAAGACTGTGGTCAGGTGTGAATGAACATATCTCCATGTTGTAATATGTGTCAATGGGCCCTATTTTAACGATCTAAAACGCAAGTATCAAACGTGAAACGCAAGTGACATTGTGGGAGGATCCCGGGCGCTGTTGCTATTTTACCGGCGGGATAAAATGATTCTTGCGCCCGACGCATATCTAAAATGGGTAGGTCTAAAGTAGCTTCATTAGTCATAGGTGTGGTTTGGGCGTAACGTGGAATAACCCAATCAGATCGTCATCTCACATTCCCTTTAAGAGCAGGCGCGCTTGTTCCATGGCGGATTGCTATTATAACAGTGATTTTCTATTGATAAACAAAATGTAAAAAAAGAAATAACACAAAACATAGCCTACTTTCCGATGTTTTGGACTCACTCTCACTGATTTACAAGGTTATGAATGCATGGTAATATTTTTGCAATGTAGTCTAACATTAGACCGAGATTACTCTTCTGTCAAATAAGCTTTCCACTCCCGTTCTGCATTTCTGGTCATTTAAGTGGCTGGCACGCATTTCAACATCACGTCTTCTGAAGTCCTCTAATATTTCCTAATTAATGTCATCAACCCATCCATGATTCATGGAAATGTTGAGTAAAATACAACAAGCCACAAAGAATCCTGCGACTTGAGTAGTGTACCTGTTCTATCCAAACACCTGACGTGCATTTTCAGTGTGCCAATAAATGTTTGTTAAATTACGCTACACTGCGTGTTTGTGTGTGTTTTTGATTAAACAGCATTTTACACACTTGCTGGCATCATAAATTGTGTCATCATTAACCATGTCTTTAACGGATAGCTGTTGTCCCCTTCACAGCCACCCATCCAAGGGGGGATTCCTCATGGCAAAGTTGCGAGTCGTGGCTTGAGCCTGAGTAAATCTGAGTAAAGACATGGGTGATTTTACTATTGGCATCGCAAATTACGTGTGTATACATGTTGATTGAATAGGTTCCCTTGAGGTTGATGTATATCAGTGCAAATAATTCATTATGAATAATTTGAGTAAATGTGTACACTAGATGTATATCTATTTTTCACATTTTCGGACACCACAATGACTTTCTCGTGTGGTAATATTTTTCCTTCAAATTATGTATTGCAATAATAAAGAACTGCTGCATTTGTGTAGATGAGAGGAGCAAAGTGTATGTGCGTTGTGCACACGCTACATTATGGTTAAGCATGCGCCCTTAAAATAGCATATGAATAACACGCCACTGACTTTAAACCAGGTTTTCCTGGTCAGTGGCGGAATAGTTTTCGGGGACTGCAAGCTAGCACCAGGGAACGTTTGCGCCGGAACACGCCTCTTCTTTTCGCTGAACCGCCCAACAAACGCAAGTTCATTTCCTATTTTACCGACGGGCGTCTGTGGAGGGAAAAGTCCCATATGCGTCGGGTGCAAGATAGGAATGATACATGCGTTTGTGTAAAAAGT
>JACXGM010040841.1:0-10213 GCA_016801145.1 Umbra pygmaea
TGCTGTCTGGAGCAGTAGGTGCTGTCTGGAGCAGTAGGTGCTGTCTGGAGGAGGAGGTTCTGTATGGAGAAGAATAATTTCTATGGAGAAAAAGATTCTTTCTGGAGAAAAGGCTCTGTCTAAAGAGGTGATACATATATGTACCTTAGACTGCCCATACATTCAGGGATATTGGGAATATACACATCCATCTTTTTTAAATATACATTTGAATATCTAAGAGTTTTTATGTGTGTGTGTGCTCAACAATAATGTGTGAATCGGTACCTGATGTCCCCACAAACACAGAAATAAACATGAAAAACAAATGCCCACAAGGGTTTTCCCCAGCGATTTCTGGCACAGGGGTTAGTTTTAGGAGAACACGTTAAGTCTCAGGTCGCCACAGGATTTGAAAAACAAACAAATGTGTGACAGATGGTAGGCAGTCTTGTGAACTGAATCTTTATGAATTCTGCCCAGTCTCTCACTTTCGCTCTCTCTGGAATCTGTCCTATCTTTACACAAAGGTATTAGACCAAAACGACACATACTGGCTACAAATACCCAGCAGTTTTTAACTTCTTCTTTGAGGCTCAAGGTTGTCTTCTTCATTCTGCTGTTTAGAAAGATAGTGCACTACATGTTTAAGCATAGTAAATATCCATTCCTTATTCTTTATAACACTTTTCAAAAGTACTTGATAACACAATAATGCACTTTTCCTACTCTTTCACTGTTTTGTCCTTTACTATTTTTTTATACAATCTATTTTTCGCTGCAAAGTTAATCTATTGATTGTTTCGTTGTGATTTTCTTTATTAACTTTTCTACTCTAGTGGACTGAGCTCTATTGTTGTTTTAAATTGTATCTTTGATTGTATATGATCGTATATTACATTCTACTGTTCTTTACACATTTTTATATAATCTATCTGTTATCTTCTATTGATCACAAATCTATTGTTGTTTACTGTTTCCTTCTCTATTTGCTCCAGTTGAACATTTAAAAGACAGTTTTGTAAACCTTGTTGCTAGAAGATTCTGTTTGTTGCCAGACATATTTGTTTCAGCAATGTCAAAGTTTTTACAGTACAGTAGTATTTTGCAAATGCCACATAGGCCTACATTTAAATCATACTCTCATATTCTTCAATTTTACTTTTGACACTGCAATATAAGGTCTTAATTGACATCACATAATGAGCTTATACCGAGTAGTGTATTTCACTATTACAAGGTCATTTAGTAAAAAGCCTTGAGTACATGTGTATCAAGGTAATGAGAGGTTAATAAACATCAGCTTCTGATATAGACCACCTAACAAACTGCTGATTTGAAGGTACGCTGAATGGAATCTACATAATGAGCCCATAGCATTAGGTTTGAAAGACGTTCTCTACCATGAACCAGACACAAGTCAACAGACTGTTAAAATCTCATATTTTGCAAAAAGCTGTGAGAAGCTTGATTTTGGTAGAGAGCCAGGTCCTTTCATCACATTTGACGTCTATCTGCTGCTTACGAGGAAGTGAATGGCTTGAAGGCTGTCTCTATAATCACATCCAAGATCGATCAACCCTAACAAAAAATGAATTCATAGGACTGTATGCCAATGTCATTCTGCCCAAAACTAGCCCCCATTCAGGCAGTGTGATATCTAGGTAGCGAGTGGTTGAAAGCACTCTTTAATAGACCACTCATAACACGAAACATGACTCCAATAAACAACAAGTCATGACACATGTCAAATGTCATATCTTTCACAAACTAGCGCAAGGTTTATTTTGAAGGTGAGCCATGTTTCTTTCTGTGCATTGATTTCCGTCTGAAGCCGAGCTGGTAGAGCTGGCTGACGTAGAGACTGTTTTAATCGAACACTCTTAACAAATAACAGGAATCATTGATTTTTTTAGTAAGTGGCATCTGGACTGTGTCTCCTGCCATTCAGCCAGTGTCAGAACCCACAACGCACACCTCCGCCGATGAAAGGAACGAGAGACGGCAGGGAAAATGAAAAGAAAGCTGTGCCCCGTTGAACGTGCAGGCGGACGTTCCGTCCTTTTACCTCTAGTCAAGCCATCATTAAAAATACGAATTTGTTCTTTATTCACCTGCCTGGAAAATGAATGGTGGGAGACACACACACACACACACACACACACACATACACACACACACACAGACCACTCTACCCACGATACAAAATCTTTTTGGCTCAAAGATGTGATTTTGTCGTTAAATGCTAATTTTGCCCTGCTAACGAGGAGCCAATCAGTGACTTAATGAAAACTCACTCAACTCACCATTAACTCTTGTGTGGTGCCTTGTAGGCACCCTATTTCCTTTTAGTGCACTACTGCTGGTGTGGGCCCTGCTGGAAGGAAGCATGCTATTTGTGTTGTAGGGTAAATTTTGAGACACACATCTAATCAAATTAACTTGAAATGGGTTGGCTGCTTGGGTGTACGGGTCTCCAAAAAAACACTTATTGTCTTTTCAATTGGCTCTGCTGCTGCTAACTGGATTCTCCAGTATTTTCAATTTAATATATTTTCATATTATGCATATTTGCGCCGTAATGAATGAGCTTGGATGTCCCTGGCAGCATGACATCCCACAAGTTGGTGAAAAGAAGTTCACTATTCAAACGTATGCATCAGTCCAACAAAAATATATTATTACTATTATTAAGTAATATGGTAAAAAAAATTGAAGTACAGTGGAGAAAGGTTGTGTATGTTTGTGTCTGGATTTGTCTTTATAGCTCCAGTGTAGGTCTTCAAATACATCTTTACTTGAAATTATGCCACATTCACATGTATAAATACATGTTAAGTACATTTTAAATGGTCAGATAACAAACAAACCCAAATACGTTTAGCCATTAGCAAAAATATTTGAGGAAAAAAAACTACTGTGATCAGGAAAAGGGTAAAATATTTACAAAACTAAATATGTGTTTTCACAAGCCTTTCTTGCACCTTAATCAAGCTTGTAATTTATTTTTATTGGAAACACAAATGCACAGGGTTTGTTGACATTACCGAAAGCCTGAAAACAGCTGCAGGTATAAGGCTCAGTAATACTGTGTGTGTGTGTGTGTGTGTGTGTGTGTGTGTGTGTGTGTGTGTGTGTGTGTGTGTGTGTGTGTGTGTGTGTGTGTGTGTGTGTGTGTGTGTGTGTGTGTGTGTGTGTGTGTGTGTGTGTGTGTGTGTGTGTGTGTGTGTGTGTGTGTGTGTGAGAGAAAAGCTGTCCTCAGCGATTTGGCTAGAGTAACTCAGGATAGGTAAGCAGACAACGATTTGGTTCACAAAGCAGTAAGCAATTTCACACCTTTTTTACCCTGTTAACCTGATTTCAGAGACAGGTGGAGGGGAGAAGATAGAGAGATACATACAGATGAATGGGAAAAGGACATAGCAACACGTTGGAACACTTATAGGCAGTCACACACACACAGTTTTACACTTTGTGGAGGAATAAAGTTATTTTCTGTGTGGAATAGAGAGAGTGACAATGAGAGAAGAAGAGAAAATAGAGATCAAGAGAGAATGAGAACGGAGAGGCAAAGAGAGGGAATGAGACAGGGGAGCAAGAAATTAGATTGGAAAAAATCTTTATTGTTATCGGTCTAATAAAGGATTGCATTTGGGAACGTGGACTGGGGATGTTTATCTGGACTGTTTGCTTACAGTTGGGTAGATGAAAACTAGACCTGAGCTACTGAGGTTCCACAAACACAAGCGTAATAAAATGTGATTTCCAAACTCTGCCCTAGTACGGACATAGTGCACTACTTTCAACCACAACTACAAGCCTTCTCAAAAAGAATGCACTATTTAAGTAAAAGAGTGATATTTTGGATACCTGCAAAAGCATATTGTACAAACAATATCAGACTGAGATCAAAAAATTGTATTGCTTCCAAGCATTCTGAGTTATATGGTAAGATCCAGTGTATTGTGTATATTGTGCCTATACAACTAGCTGGCTACAAGGTACAAAGCCTCACAGTAGTGTGAAACGTGATTATGGTTTGGATTCAGAAATTTCCCTTCTGAATCCAAAGTTATTACATCAGTGGGTGATTTGGTTGAGGCGTTGTTATATGCAGTCTGTGAAACTGCCTGGAGACATTAACGCTACGATTCAAACTATAATGAATGACATTAACCCTCAGCTTTTATTTAAAACTGTGAAATTTGGCTCGATTAAAACTCTAACAATTGTCATTCATCCCACAACTTGTGTTCAAAACGGTAATGTATGGCATTATCGCCCTATTTTCCAAAAAATAATGCTTTATTTATGTGATTGATTTTAATATCCTTGTTTGGCCAACATTCAGATCAACATCCCTCAGAATGTAAATATCACAGGAAAAACATACTTACTGTAGGACTGTCATGGTTACATCATTACTGCACCTTCAAATTGTTTATTTTCTATAGACCAGTTGTCTAGTGCGGGACTGTATTTACAGGGCTTAGAGTACTTTTTGTCTACCTCCATCTTCTATGTTCACATCCTCCTAACAAAGCAGCGTCTGAAATGTAGAAGAGCTCCCATCTGCCTGTAGTGTTCA
Source organism: Umbra pygmaea (assembly GCA_016801145.1). NCBI lineage: Eukaryota > Metazoa > Chordata > Actinopteri > Esociformes > Umbridae > Umbra > Umbra pygmaea. Next base: position 4,568 of record JACXGM010040841.1, read on the forward strand.
GTTTAAAGGTGGAGTTTGACATTTTTGGGAACCAGACAAACCTCTCGTTTTGAAGTGTTAAGTGAAAAAGTGATTTAAATTAGATTTTGTGTGCATGTGTGTGCGTGTGTGTGCGTGTGTGTGCGTGTGTGTGCGTGCGTGTGTGCGCCTGTGGGTGTGGGTTTGGGTGTGTATGGGTGTGCATGTTCTCCCAGTTGTAAGACCTTCTGAATAATATAACCTTTCTAGCCAGTATACCACAGGGATACACAAACACAGAAATATCACACAGTAAACTAGCTATTGAACCTGTTAGTGACTTTGATATTATGCCATGGCGTCAAGTGTGTATATTAACATTCCTTAGAGCTGGTGGAAAATCAATGAATTCAGATACTTAGAAAAAAGGTGTAGCGGAAACACACACTTGCACACCTGAGGCCACATGCTACATTGACTTAAACAAATCTGATATTTTCTGTAAACACAGACACACACACAAGCCGCCACACACCAGATTGTCTTCCAATTTAAGACATTCGTCCAGGTGGGGAAAACATAAATAACATCAGATTTAAAAAATGCATGCAAGGAGTAATGGTGAGCGCAATTATCAATGAGTAACAACATTTCAACAATCCCCACTCTGGATTTTTTTATTTATTTACACTCACCTAAAGGATTATTAGGAAAACCCGGTCAATTTCTCCTTAATGCAATTATCTACTCAACCAATCACATGGCAGTTGCTTCAATGCATTTAGGGGTGTGGTCCTGGTCAAGACAATCTCCTGAACTCCAAACTAAATGTCAGAATAGGAAAGAAAGGTGATTTAAGCAATTTTGAGCGTGGCATGGTTTTTGGTGCCAGACGGGCTGGTCTGAGTATTTCACAATCTGCTAAGTTACTGGGATTTTCATGCACAACCATTTCTAGGGTTTACAAAGAATGGTGTGAAAAGGGAAAAGCATCCAGTATGCGGCAGTCCTGTGGACGAAAATGCCTTGTTGATGCTAAAGGTCAGAGGAGAATGGGCCGACTGCTTCCACGCATGAGGTGCTTGAAAGTACAAAAACAGACAGCGGGATACTCAAAGTATACAGTAGTACAGTTTGTGGAAATGGCAGGTAGAACAGTCGATATGCAAATTTGGCAGGGGAATAACAGTGGAATAGATAACAATCGAGTTTAACTTTGCAAAATATAGTGTGCAAATAACAGCACGAGTGTACAAAAATAACTGTTCAAATTAATATGTGCCCCATGAGGCGTACAAAGACACTGGGGTATAAATGGTCAAAGACAGGGTGCGAATGGGGAGAGTGAACATGTACAGTGGTCAGACAGTAGCTCTGATGGTAATTCTTTAAATGTAGTGAGGGGGATGGTGGTATCAATTTTCAGGGATTTTTGTAATTCGTTCCAGTCATTAGCAGCTGAAAACTGGAAGGAGTGGCGGCCAAAGGAGGTGTGGGCTTTCGGAGTGACTAGAGAGATGTACCTGCTTGAGCACAAGCTGTGATTGGCTAATGCTATGGTGATGTTAAATAAGGACTTGTAGATGAGTTGATATCAATGAGTTAGTCGCTGAGTGTGTAATGAGGGCCAACTAGCGCATAGTGGTCACAGAACTCTTCGGGCGCTGGTGACAAATCGGATGGAGCTATGGTAGACTACATCAAATTTCCTAAGGAAAGAGTTTGAGGCTGTTCTATAAATGACCTCGCAGAACTCTAGGATTGGTAGGATGGTCATGTTCGCCAGGGTGTGTTTGGTAGCGTGGGTGAAGTAGGCAGAAAAGGAAGCAGTTCCCTGATTTAATTTTGGGTTAAAGGTGGTTAATATGGGTCTGGAAGGAGAGTGAACAGTCTAACCAGGCACCTAGGTATTTGTAGGTTTCCACGTATTGTAGTTCAGACCCATCCAGAGTGGTGAGGATAGTCATGCTGGTAAGAAAGGGCAGATATTGGTTTAACAGCATGCATTTAGTTTTGCTAGTATTTAGAAGCATTTGGAGCCAAAGGAAGGAGTGTTATATAGCATCAAAGCTATTTTGGAAGTGTGTTGGCACTGTGTCAAATGTATCGGGATAGATGTATATAGAATGGTGTCATCTGTGTAAAGATTAATCAGAGAGTCACCTGCTGCAAGAGCAACATCAATGATATATACAGAAAATAGAGTCGGCCTGAGAATCAAACCCTGAGGCACCCCCATAGAGACAGCCAGAGGTCTGGACAGCAGGCCCTTTGACTTAACACAGTGAGCCCAATCAGAGCAGTAGATGGTAAACCAGGCGAGGCAGTTCTTTGAGAAACCAAGGCTCTTGAGTCTGCCAATAAGGATGCGGTTATTGACAGAGTTTAAAGCCTTGGCCTACTTGATGAAGACATCTGCACACTAGTGTCTCTTTTGGCAGTTATGATGTCATTTAGGAACTTGATCATGGCTGAGGTGCACCCACGACCACCTTGGAAACCAGATTGCATATGCTTTGTTAACATGTCACATCTGTGGTGAACCATTCATTATGCACCTGTGAAGAATATAACAAACTTTTTGCAACGTGCTTTAGAGTGTGATATCTGACCCCACACTCTCTTCAATGTGAATCATAAGAGCTTTAACGCTGAGTTATTGGTTTCCTAAAAGTTGCCCGTCGGTGCCTTCCACTTTAACATCAATGTATAAATGACAGATAAGGCATTGGACAACACATTTACCATGACTTCACAAGTAAATGGAACATCCAATAGAAATCCAACCTGTTTTTGAGATACATTGAGGAATTTACAATTCAATCCAGCCAGGAGTTGAGTTCTCATGTTTCAATAGGGGTCTAACTAATTAATCTAAATAGGATTTCTGTCACCCTGTTCGTCTTATGATCTGTAAATCAATGCATATTCACAAATTCTAACTAACCTTAGCCCTTCACCATGTCAGTACCCAATCAAAACAAATACCTACGTTTCAACTAGATTAGTCTTCACAGATGTACCGTTCAATAAAAATGTCCCCTTTACAACCTCATCGGGAAGGAACTGAAAACCTTATGATGACTATTGTACATTTAATGCTGGCAGGTAGACATGAGACATAAATATGTGTTTTCAAGTACATTTGTGATAGCTAGTTGCATGCTCAAACACACTGAAACACACCCTCATACACACTTCTGTTCTACACCAACAGTGTATCTGGGATCGTTGCGTCTGGCCTTGGGGGAAGCCCTGTGGAGCTTGATATTGAAATTGATTTGTCTGACATTGATTGTGTTCCCTGTTCTGAGCAGCCATGCCACATCCGTTTGTCACTGTTCTTTCTCTTCTTCTTGGCTGTCGTCCTCTGGGTCACCTGCTCCCCTTGTCTTGCCCTGGTCTTGTTTATATCTTTCTTGGCTCCCCTCCGCCTTCTCTCGACAACAAAAAATCTCTCTTACGACATCTGGGATGTCAAGCAGGGGTGCATGTTGTTCATTCCAGGTAAGAAAACATTTCCAGAGGGGTTCTGCGTGGCATTGTGGGCTAAGTCGCTGCATTGCAGGACAGTCTGTGTCATGATAGTCAGTAGTTTGAGCCTGACTATGGGTTCTCTGACTTTTCCCGGACCTCCTGCATGAAGAATCTTGAATTGGCACAGCAATGGGTTAGATAAATCAGATTATCTATCCTGCCACGTTGCTCTCCAGGGACTCCTTGTGTCCAGTTCCGGCCCTTAAAATTTAATTGCATAAGTAGAGTTGGTGAATGTAATCATCCCATGGATGATCCGACTAAATGCTTCCGTGTTGGATGAACAGTGGGAAAAGAATCAGCTCAGTGACATGTGGTTGGATGAACCATGTGAGCGCACTACACCATCCTGTCTCTGTCAAGGGGGGGTGGGTTTCGGAGCTGCCAACGTAGCAGGGTTAGTGTGGAAAAATTGGACAAGAACAATTGGGAGGGGAGAAAATTTCGAAATACAAAAACTTGAAACCATTTCCACCAGAGGTCTTGTGCTGATCTCTACAAAATAGGAGATTGGCTTTTCTTTTCTATTTCTCTGTCACATGTCTCACACAAACTACATCCCGATTCTCCCTTTTTCTCTTCTTGTTCTCTTTAATCACTGATTTTATCTCCCCCTTTAAGTTTGTCTGTTCAATAGGTGTTTTATATCATAAATTAAATGTTTGGCCAAAGGATGTTTAGTCAGAAGTAATGATACAGTAATACAAATCCCTTTTCCTCTCTCTCTTGCTGCAAAACTAATTATGCCAAGGAAACTACAGGCTCTTCCCCTTACATTATTTGCACAATAATACAATTTTGAAATGTTCTTTGTTAGTGCGCATCAAGTCTGACAATTGAAAGTGTAAATGACACACTTTCAAAGCCTTTCAAAGCCTGGAATGAACACACTACAAGTTAGCAGAGTCTGCTGTGCAGGAAAAATCTTGCAACAACATGGTGATCAAATCAAGATATGCCATCTGTAATCATCTCATTTGCATAACAATGCACGTACAGTTTGAGCCAATAGAAAGGCCATTAACATTTAAATGATACAAGCAGTTATCTTCTAAGTGTGCTTATCTTTGCGCATGCCGTTTTCAATGCGTAGGGAATGATCAAACAGCTAACATCTGGCTTCCACTGACTCGATATCTACCAAGTGTATAGTATAATTGATCTGACAGCACTATGTAATGTGTGAGGAAGGGAGGGCGGCATCAGAACAAATGAGAGTTTGAGAAGGAAATGAGGAAGACAGCGAGAGATGAGAGTGAATGACAGAGATACAACTGCCCCCCCACGTCCCTGATTCAGCATCAGAGCACGTAAAAACAACGGAGGAGCACAGGGAGACTAATTATATTACAGAAGAACCGACGCTGTAGCATTCAACGTCATTGTCAATGAAACGCCATCACATTCACTGTACTCCAACTGACAACTCTCTACCTTTGTTGGTCACTGTTTATCACCACAGCCTACAGGGCACCAATACATGTAAGATGCCCTTTAGGTGCCAACGGTCTTTGGCCTCTGATCTGAATTCAATTGTTCATACAGTTAAATACAAAACAGATCTACAGTATTTCATATCACTTATGACACATTGTCTGTCCTGGAATAATCGCAGACACTCATGTAAAGATAATTGCAGCGGTTTAAATGTCAGTGATATTGGGGTCATTTTAAACTGACTGGATTTTTGAATGCTGAAACTACATACTGTACCATATGGAAGACCACATAGAACCTTGTACTTTTGTAATTGCAGCGGTGTGTGGTCTATTGCCATATCTCTCCACCAAATAGCTGATGTGTGGTGAGCGTTCTGGCACAAAATGGCTGGCGTGCATCACCCAGGTTGGGTGCAACACATTGGTATGGAGCTAAAACAGTCTCAATAAAGATAAATGCACACAATACATTCACATATGCACACACAGGATTCATACATGCACCCACATGAATCATACATGGACACACATGATTCATAAATACACACACAGGATACACAAATGCACAGAAAATTCACAAATGCACACACAAAAATATAAAAGCACAGAAAATTCACAAATGCATACAAAATTCACAAATGCACACAAAATTCATAAATGCACACACAATTCAGAAAGGCAAACAAAATTTACAACTGCACACAAGATTTAT
>JACXGM010040842.1:0-10230 GCA_016801145.1 Umbra pygmaea
AATCATGACCTAAACATCCAGCATTCTGAATGTTTTCTCCATGTAGTGGCCCTCAGTATTTAACCACCTGTCCCACAAACACTAACTGCACATCGCTCACCATATCAATCCACACAAAACTGAGTATGTGTGGAAGAATGCATTTGAATTTTTGTTTGAAAATGAAACTGTATATTGTATGGTGTTAAATTTACTTATTTACCATTAAGCAACCATAAAAGACTTAATGCAGGTAAAATCAGCAAGAAATAACTTCATGACCCTGATCTGTAGGAGTACCCGGAGGAACTGGCGTGGCTGGGGGACCAGGAGGTGGATATGGAGGTGACTTCGCTATGGCTTTGCTCTGGGCCTAATCTCTCAATGCAAAATTATCCTAAATGTTTTTTATCAGGGGCAAATTTACTATGAGACACATTGCCATTGTTTCATTTGATAACTTTCTTTGCATTTTTAGGATATAATCCTGCTGCAGCCAAAGCTGCAAAATATGGTAAGAAAAAGCTCTGCAAATTCCAACTTGTTAATTGTATTAATTCATGTGAACATTTCCATTGAGAACATTTCCATATTTAGATAAGGTTGCAAGCATTTCACAGTCTGGTTGTCATTGGCATAGAACTCACTATCCTGACATTGCAAGCACTGAGTTTAAAACAATTATATTAATGTAACTCTCTACCATAGGAGTCCAAGGAGGTGTGGGGACAGGGCAACAAGGAGCTGGAGGAGCTCGGGGTGTACAAACGGGAGGAGGACTACAAACGGGAGGAGGACTACAAACGGGAGGAGGACTACAAACGGGAGGAGGACTACAAACGGGAGGTAAATCAGAAGCGTTGTAAGACAAGGACACTGATCAGACAGATCCCGGTATTGTATCATATTCAGTGGTAACATTTGTTATGTGCTACATTATTGGTATCATATTCAGTAGTAACATTGATTATCTGCTACATTATCGTATCATATTCAGTAGTAACATACATTTTGTGATACTTTATGATTTCAGGATATGATCCTGCAGCAAAAGCTGCTAAATATGGTAAGAGCCTCTCTTAATAGATCCTAATGTTTATTCTATGAGATGCAAATCAGTGGGCGAACTGCTTTTATGTAATATGTTTCTTAAGAGATCTCAGACCATTCCTTCATGCAAAATATTTTCAGATGTTTAAAGTGATCATCCAGTGCTACTTCAAAACTGTGCTACTAATGTTTTAGTATTACTTTTTGTTTCTGTTACTAAATACAACTTGTTTCTTACAGAAAGTTTATTTCCATAAAATAATTACATATTAATTTTTAAATATACCAGTTCTGTAGCTGAGTATTTTTTATAATCTTTTTTTGCTGTAATTTCTGCTGATTTTTTTAAGGGTGAATAATAATATTTTGCACCTGATAAAATGTCTCTGGTGGGGTGGGGTATCTGCCCTCAGGTATGCATTCTGGGGCAAGTGGAGCAGGAGTGGCATCAACCGTAGTGACACCAGGTCCAGCTGTGGGCACTGGCGTTGGGGGCACTGGCGTTGGAGGTACTGGCGTTGGAGGTACTGGCGTTGGAGGTACTGGTGTCACAGGCACTGGTGTTGGGGGTACTGGCGTCGGAGGCACCAGGATACCGGTTGCAAGGGAACCAGGTAAATGGATTCTTGGATCATCTTTAAATCTTTTCTGGTTTAAATTTGCTGACCCAGATGCAATGGAAAGAAAAAGTATGTGAACCCTTTAGAATTACCTGTATTTCTGCTTAAATTACTTAAAAATTGTATCTGATCTTCAAGACCCAACAATAAACAAACACAGTCTGCTTAAACTAATAAAACACAAATCATTGTGGTTTTCTTGACTATATTGAATACATACCTAAGCTAATACCTTATCCAAAAGCTAATTAGAGTCAGGAGTCAGCTAACCTGAAGAAAAGTCAATGAGACAAGATTGGAGGTTTTGGATAGAGGTGCCCTGCCATATAAAACATTTTTCACATTTTGAGTTTGAGCATTGCTTGCTGTGAACCATGACACCAACAAAAGAGATGTCTTTTCAAAAGACCTAAAATTAGGAAGTGGCACAGAGCAGAAAGTTCAGTGAGGGTAAGAAGAATCCTAGAATGTCAGCTAAAGATTTAGAGAAATCTCTGGAGCATGCTTTTTTGTTTTGTTTATTCTACATTATGTTGAACACTTAATGTAGAATAGAGGGAATGTAGTTCATGGGAGGGCACTATAAAGGAAGACAAAAAAAATTAAAAAACATTCCAGCATTTCAGTCGTTCACCAAAGAGCACCTGGAAATGGTCCCAAGTTCCTCCTGATCGTTGTAATGGTCTAATCTGCAAATACAGGAAAGAATTGGTTAGGGTTATTGTTGCAAAAAAAGGGTCAACCAGTTATTAAATCCAAGGTTTTACATAATTTTCCACCCTGCACTTTGAATGTTTACATGATGTTTTCAAGAAAGACAGCAAAGTGAACAATTGTTTGTGTGGTATTAGTTCAAGCGGATTTTGTTTGTCTATTTTTGTGATTTAGGTGAAGATCAGATTAAATTTTAATTCTAAATTATAGAATATTCCAAAGGAATCACACTTTTTCTTGCCTCTGTAGATGATTACTAGTACTATGCAACCTGTTTTGAAATGGATGGTTAAAAGAAATCAGCAAAATTATTAACTCGCCACAATCACAGTAAGATATCTATTTCTAGTACACCTAGAAAAATCCATCCCATGTAAAACAAAATGTTTTTCTCATTCTCACAGTACAAATATAGTAGAATCGAATAGTTCAAATTTATTGTTGAAATATGCAGTATATGTTTTTGTATGTGCCAGAAATATATTTTAATCATATAGTATGACAGAAAAATTTAATATAACACAAGTCAAAGTTTGTCCTTTTGTTTCCTGAAGTCATTGTATATAGTATACCCCCTTAGCAAGAGGTTTAAGTCTTTTTCAGATTGTTGACAGCCTGCAGACATGGGCTAGGATTAGCATTATATGTCACTCACCTCTTCTTCACCACTCTATAGTAACCCTGTTCTCTGCCTGGCCCATCTCATTCACCATTTATAAAAATAACAGCTACTCTGCTGGTGTCGTCCCCTTATATTATAGCTTATCTCCATCTCTCCTGCCATGGTAGAGTCAATGATCCATTATGGCTTCTTAGCTATGCTATGTTTGTCTGATTGTCTTTGGGCAGAATGTACACCTACTGTCACAGTTGGCACACAGGCCCCAAAGTCAGAGTCTAGTAAAACTGGCTGCTGTCTGTCTGCATGACCAAAATTAGCTGACAGACTATTACAATTACTTACATAAGCACTTCCTAATATTTGAAACATTTAGTTATTTGCATTTGATAAAAATATAATCCATACCATATATTCAGTCATTAGTGCTGTGTTTTGATAGATTCTTTTGTGAAGACATGGAGGTTTGAACTTATTCAATACAAAAAATCAAAAAGGAAATTTATCAAATGTACCTGTCAGGCTCATATAATGCTGATGTGGGTAATACAGTATATACTGTTCATTTTTCCTGCACATTTTTTTGGAGCCCCTGTTTTAGAAAATTTACTACTATATAATGTTTATGTATTTTTCCATTATTTATTTTTACTTTGTAATTCATTACAGTTTTTTTCCATTCTTTTTTAATAAAAAATATTTTTGAGTAAAGTTATTTATTACCTTTCTGTTGGTTTTCTACAGGTGGCACAAGAGTACCTGGAGGTGTGTATTGGACCATTACAAATGCAAAACAGAATTTTGTATAAAGCCAACAAAATTTGACATTATAGTAATTTCAGAAACATGTTGTAATATTATCTGAGTTTTTCCATACAATGGTATGCTTGCTTTTTGACTCTTAGTAAGTGAATGTAATTTTATTTGAGTTTTTCCTTACAAAATTCGGCTTGCTATTTGACTTAGTTATTGAATATATATTTAAGTTGTTTCAGTTCACATTAACTGCTACTGGTTATTACCATAGTTATGACAGTAACATTTAATAATTGGTATAACTTCCTTTACAGTTGGTGATGGGGTGATTCAACCTAGTGGTATGTCATTAAAATAAATTTAAAAAAAATGTAATTCGCCTGCATAAAAATGGCAGACTAATCTGAATGTATTGTCATATTTTTTTTCATCTTCTTCATCTGAAACTATTTTGTTAAGTTTACATATATTCAGTTGGGATACATATATTAAGTTACCTAAACAAATTAATGTAGTAATTCCAGTTTTGTCTCTATCTTTAAAATATGCATAAACTTTAGTTTTGAAATGAATTGAGTAGTGAAATATTGCATCCACATATAATTATCATTTCTCTATCATTTTGTGAATGTATTATTACTATTAGCTCATCTTCATTGTTTATGATAAATTGTTGAATATACATTCAATTGAACATAACTTTAAACAGATATAACTCTAACTGTAACATTTGTTTTTGTTTCCAGTTAAGACCACCCTAGTGCAGCCTGGTGAGTGATGTACATTCAAATGATTAGAGATTGGTGAACACTAGGGTGTTAGCATGTCTTAAAGGTTTTGGGTCAGTTAGCATGGCTAGTACAGTTGGACGGTGCTGCACAAGCTCTCAGTGCTAAAAGGTCAGGGGAAATACCGCTCAGCCCTGGTTGGTTAGCGTTGACCGCGAAGTCGAGTAGGGTTGTATCTTTTATTTGCTAAAAGGATACAGGTCTGGTGGTTGGGGGCAATAGACCAAGTGCTATTTAATGGCTTTTATTTGCATGTCTTGGTGTTGAATTTGAGGTCTATGAAATGGTTAAGATTGTGATTTGTTTTTTGGAGGTATGGCCACCTCTGTGTTTTTGGAGTGGAAATTTTGGATGTGTGTTTGTAAAGTTGTGCTCAAGTTTGTATTGCATTGTGATGTGTGGGTGCTATACATTGGTGGTGATGATGTGGGATTTTCCCCTCACTGTGAAAAGCACTATATAAGTTGAAAATATATTTTTTTAATTATTGATGTATAGTAGTATGTATTAGAGTTAAGTGAAACAGGATTGTCTTTCACTCTCTATTTCTCTCTGCTAATAGAAGTAGACTATGGAATATTGTTTGACCACATGATGGCGACAAATTCTGTACTAAACACTGATGTTTACAGTTGCATAGTGATGTTTATGTTATTGTTTGCAGGTGTAGGTGTTGGAACAGGTGGCAAAGCACCTAAACCCCCAGGTGCAGGTAAGGATTCTGAAATCCTACAGTAGTAATAACATGTCATGGCTGTAATATTAGAGCACTGAATGTTTACCAATTAAGAACAATTTCTCCAAATCAGATTTGTAACCCGACAATCACATAACAATATTTTCAAATATAAAATAAAAAAAAATCAACTCCTATGCACATTTGCATAAAAGTACATATCTAAACCTAGATCACATACATGGTTTGTGACATGATACATTTTTACCATGATGTTTCAACTGAATAAACCACGGTAATCCAGAAACTGTCATTAGAGAATATAATTAGGTAAAACCTAGGAAAGAAAGTGGATGGAGCCAAGAATGAGCTAGCATCATTAAGTCATTATAACATACTCTGAAGTGTGTGAAAGCATTTGCATTTAATATAATTTAGCAAGACTAAAAGGTACTGGACAGTATTACATGTAAATGTCACAATAACAGCTTGTTATAGCTTTCTGTGGTGCTGAAATATGGAGACAAACACGAGGAGACTTGGTAATCAAACAGTGTTTTATTACAGAAAAACACAAAACTGCCTTTTGGAGCAAACCGTACTAAATCTTCCTCCAACACGAATACATGGCCTAGTCAGGAACATACTGTACATTCAACAAAGAGCGACCGCTACCTCTACAAATGAACTTAAATATGGAACTAATTACTAACAGCAGGCAGCTGGGAAATTAATTAAGAACTGTGATTGGAAAACGAAAACATGTGACCTGTACCAAGGTGGGAACACAGACATAAACAGGACACATGGGGGAGAAATCAAAACACACATAGTTGAGCAACTGAAATAACCATGTCAGGTCCCCATTAAGAGAGACTGTGAAGGTACAGAATAACATCTAATAAAATATAATAAGGAGTTATGGTTTCATGGTAGTACATAATATTTGGACAAAGCTAACCTAGGGACTCATATTGGATGACCTACTTAAAACTTAGCCATGGCAAAAGAGTAATGTTGATAAAGGTATACAGCAATAATGTCTCATCAACATCATAAGATATTAGAAAGTACTGGTGCTATAGACTTGTCTCCAGCCATTAATCATTGCTGTAGGCAGGGGCGCTGCTAAGGATTTTGGGCCCCATGAAAAGAATCTTGACAGGGCCCCCAACACAGCTGAGACAGGGCTTCTCTGGGCCCCCTCTTAGTCATGGGCCCCGAGAATCGTCATCCTTTACCACCCCTTTACAGCGACCCTGGCTGTAGGGACTATTAATATTGACAAATAGTCTACAATATCTGGATTTACATTTAAAATATAAAATGAAGGCACTTATGATTAATCGGGCTGTAGCGGCGGTATCAAATTAAATGTGTACATTTGTACATCTGAAAGGCTGTACCTGCATTGTTCTGATTTATTATGTTTCGTAATATGCTGTGACTGAGCCCTTAATTGAAGTCCCGTGTTGATGAGGTCAGCAAGTCAGGAAGTAAGATGCCTGTCTTTGTCATCATGATTCAGGGGGATATCCATACGGTGGTTATGGACAGGGTACGTATGAAAGAGGGAAGAGCATGCAAATACCATTACTGCACTACAGCAGACACATACAGCTCACGTGTTTATACTGCTACTATGACTTTTTCAGAGGTCACCTTTGCTTAACCCATACTGTAGTTGTAATTAATGCATGATTGTACACAGCAAAAACTGTGGTGTTAAATCAACACCCTAAGTGTTAAATTAACACTCCCAGTGTTTATATGGAACTTTATTAACACTGATAGTGTTAATTTTTAACACATTTTTAACAATTTTTAACACAGCGTTTTTGCTGTGTATGGCTTTGCCAGAAATTAACTGTGTAGTATTTTGACATAAGTTTATTAGGCACAAAGAAGCTAACCTTGTTAGATCTGTGTTAGCTACATGACTGAGCCCCTCACTGATGGTCTCTTAAAGCTAAAAGCTGCATAAAGCTTCTTGTCATTCCATCATGATTCAGCCGTACAACTACTGTAAGGCGTAAATCAAGGCTGTGGTCAACGGTATTGGCGGTAGAGGTTCTGAAAAGAAGATGAGAAAATTACTGTAAACTATCCCCTTTCTAATGTATATTTATAGACTTAGAAATATAGCACGTGTCATCCCCTAGTTTACACTGAAGCAGATATGATCATGAAACATTGACCGCACTCTGAACCTCTCAAGTCCTTGTTGCAAAAGCTTCACACTGTCTGTCTTTACGATCTAACCACAAGGTCCCATTGAAGTGATTGATGGAATCTTCATTATAAACAGCAGGTGGTAAAGACCCCTGTAGCATCATACATAACTGTCAGTCAGACCAGTGAACTGCACACAGTGCCATCCCCTCCAGCTCAACAACACACCATTTGTTTTTAAGGCCTTGGGGTATTAATGTCATCTTTTCCTCCACAGGTGCTGGATATCCCTATGGAGGAGGCTATGGAAGTGAGTTTTCCTTTCTGCATCTTTGTAATGGAGTCTTGAACATAAATAACTAAGGCTGTGTGCGGTCTAATGCTTATCTACTGAGACTACATCTCCATCACTGTAATTAGATTATTTAGGTTATGGTCCATTACTGTCAGCTCATTTCCGTATTCCTGGCAATATTGCATCACAGTAACTTTGGAGTTGAGAGAAAATGTTATCTGTACATTGTATTTATTATCTCTTTTCTTTCCTCAGTTCCTTACGCAGCAGGAACTGGACAACTTCCTGTGGCCAAGCCCTTGAAACCACCAGGTGTGTGTCAGCTCCTGTGTCAAACAGGATATGATGTCATTACTGTGTGTTTATGTTTTTGTCTCTCTCATGTAGTTGTAGGAGGTGCAGGTGGTGTGGCTGGAGGAGCAGGTATTCCTCTCACTGGTGCAGGTATGGGAGAAGTTAAATTAAAAGAATAGTGCTTCTATGTTAAAAAATAAGTTAAAATATTTGTTCATCACTATATAATTTCTATAAAAAAAACTACCTGGTATTCGTTGCGTAAAATACATGTTTGTAGAAAATTACATATATTTGTTTAACCTAAACAATGTTCTCCTATGCTCATATTTGTGGCCAAAGCCTAAACCTCATCCTGCTGTGAGGTTTAAATTGGCCAATCATCTCTCTACTCACAGTACACTTTTGGAGCACTGGCCAATCATCTCTACTCACAGTACACTTTTGGAGTACTGGCCAATCATCTCTCTACTCACAGTACACTTTTGGAGCACTGGCCAATCATCTCTCTACTCACAGTACACTTTTGGAGCACTGGCCAATCATCTCTCTACTCACAGTACACTTTTGGAGTACTGGTCCCATATAATTTCTACATAGAGCAAGCTGCTTTTAAAATGTTTTTCTTTTTAATTTTAACATTATTTAACCTGGCAAGTTACCAATTCTTATTTGCATCATTGGCCTGGTAGGAATGTAAAAGTGGGAGCAGTTAGAGTAAAATGTCTAAATTAAGTGCTCAAAGACAGAATGACAGAGGTTTCACTTTGGCATTCCAGGATTCAAATCCGTGTCCTTCCCAGTTGAGAACCCCTGCTTTAGCATTTTAACTCATATCTGAAAGCAGTATTTTTTACCTCTGTATGATATTGTGTTACATAATCTGCACTGTTAAAAGAGAATAGTTGGACCAACTTAATTAATTACTTCAATTGGTAACACACAATTCAATTAATTGTCGTTAATCCAACTTGTTAACTTTATTTGAGAGAAATTAATTCAATTGTGTGTTACCAATTGAAATAAATCAATTAAGTCGGTCCAATTATTCTCTTTTTTTGCATTGTGAGAGAGCCATTATTCACAGCAATTTGGTAACAGTGAGATTCTCGAGGGGGGGTAAAAGTACAGAATGTCCTCTCAATTCTTTTGTCCTCCTCTCTAATGTGACCCAGACAGCAATAAGTGGGTAAATGACCAAGATACTTAGAGCATCATTTATGTATCCATGGTGGAAGGTTTTGAAATCTGTCACATTTGATTTGTGTTGATTACAAAGAGGATATACAGTGCATTGCGAAAGTATTCGGCCCCCTTGAACATTTCGACCTTTTGCCACATTTCAGGCTTCAAACATAAAGATATAAAACTGTCATTTTTTGTGAAGAAGCAAAAACAAGTGGGACACAATCATGAATTGGAACGAAATTTATTGGATATTTCAAACCTTTTTAACAAATAAAAAACTGACAAATTGGGAGAGCAAAATTATTCAGCCCCTTTACTTTCAGTGCAGCAAACTCTCTCCAGAAGTTCAGTGAGGATCTCTGAATGATCCAATGTTGACCTAAATGACTAATGATGATAAATAGAATCCACCTGTGTGTAATCAAGTCACCGTATACAGTAAATGCACCTGCTCTGTGATAGTCTCAGAGGTCCGTTGAAAGCACAGAGAGCATCATGAAGAACAAGGAACACACCAGGCAGGTCCGAGATACTGTTGTGGAGAGGTTCCAAGCCGGATTTGCATACAGAAAGATTTCCCAAGCTTAGAACATCCCAAAGAGCACTGTGCAAGCGATAATATTGAAATGGAAGGAGTATCAGACCACTGCAGATCTACCAAGACCCGGCCGTCCCTCTAAACTTTCATCTCATACAAGGAGAAGACTGATCAAACATGCAGCCAAGAGGCCCATGATCACTCTGGATGATCTGCAGAGATCTACAGCTGAGGTGGGCGAGTCTGTCCATAGGACAACAATCCATTGTGTACTGCACAAATCTGGCCTTTATGGAATGGCAAGAAGAAAGCCATTTCTGAAAGATATCCATAAAAAGTGTCGTTTAAAGTTTGCCACAAGCCACCTGGGAGACACACCAAACATGTGGAAGAAGGTGCTCTGGTCAGATGAAACCAAAATCGAACTTTTTGGCAACAATGCAAAATGTTATGTTTGGCATAAAAGCAACACAGCTCATCACCCTGAACACACCATCCCCACTGTCAAACATGGTGGTGGCAGCATCATGGTTTGGGCCTG
>JACXGM010040843.1:0-10212 GCA_016801145.1 Umbra pygmaea
GATAGCATTGACTTTGAATGAAGTCGGTTCAATCTAAAAAAGTAGCTTACATGTAGTAAGCTACTTTTGCCATTTTTTTGTAGCTTAGCTTGCTACATTTTCCTGGGGGGAGCTTCAGTGTAGTGAAGCTTCTTTTGGTGTAGAATAACTAGTAGCTTAGCTCACTACATTTTACAAGTAGCTTGCCCAACACTGAGTATTTGTGCCATTTTTAATGGTTGTGTTCCCAGGCCACACTTGTAAATGAGACCTTGGTCTCAGTGTGGTTAAATTAACATTTTCCCTGGTTAAATAAAAAAATTAAGATTTTGGAAGATGAGGCTGTCAGTACTGCTGCAGACATCAATTTTGCATCGCAGATACATTTTTTATGGTCTATACCAGGGGTCACCAATCCTGGTCCTGGAGGTCTACCATCCTGTGCCCAGTTCCCCGATAACGTTCACTCTTAGCCCGCTAAGAAGACTCAAAAAGATATATCTTACCGAAGTTGTTTATGTTCCTAAGTGTGTTCCCCGGAGTAGCCCTTAGGAAGCTTATTAACACGCTGCCTCTTAAGTTCGACGTTAAAAAAAAGGCTCTGTCCCAAGTGAAGGTGCTGAATTAGTTGACATCGATTGCTCAGGAATCAATTTTTCACTTCACGCGAAGGTGCATACGGCGTTAAGAAAGACAACACTTTCTATAAAAAATGAAACATTCCTCAAATTATTCAAGTAACATTTATTTTAGTATAGTTTAAGTTATCAGTAAAATATAGACTACTAATTAAATTATCAAATTGTCAGTAATGTGTTCACACGAGATGTTGTATCCCTCGCTAATCATCCACCCTCCTCACCCCATTGTCCCGCTTCTTGACGTGGGTTTAACGACTTCTAAAAATGATGTAATACACTTTTTATTTTTTTTGATTTACAGTTCCTAATCTGATTTTGTTATGTGTTTGTCTTTATAGTTGCTGAGCAACAGTCACACCAGTGACCGTGTCTGTGTGTGTTTGTAAGCGCATTTTCATTAAAAATACTTGATCATCAACAAGATTGTATGTCATTCTGTCATCCTTAATGAGTCAACAACTGATTCTCTATTGCCATTGGAAACCTACGCATAACATCTTCCTCTATCCATAAGATACCTTATTTATCCACAAGAAATTAAGCAGTGTCAATTTAAGTGCACAGCACATTCATATATAAAGGCTACTTTGAAGAGGCTGCGTAAAGACATTAGTTCATAATGTACATTATCTGTGTGTTTGATGACGTGTAAGGCTACGCATAAGCTATGCATGAGGCAAAGCAGCAGAAAGGGAATCCTCTGACAACCATGTGACCTGCGTTCAATGCCCAATAAATTAATGAAGATGAATAAGCAATGTGACGTGCTAATTTGGGCATATGTCAACTTTTGACTGAGAAATTATAAGGTGTAGGCTCCTTCGCCAACCTTAAGAGAAGCATGCAATGATTGGCGTTGCATAGAGCACTTATGGAATGGACACAATGGCATGATAGAGTAAACGTTTAAAGGATTAGAATCACACACAGAACATTTAATGGATGCAAGGTTTGAAAATACCATTTATTTTTCAAAAAAATAAACATTCCACCATAATACGAATCAAAAGAAAAGTCCATTCAATCATGGATGATGGCTAATGATAGCTCAGCAAGTTATTCCAAAAAGAAAATATAAATCAATCAAAAACATTTGCAATCAAAAGCTGCCTTGCCTCAACACCGGCAGCATGCAGGGCAGCCCTCTGTGGAGGATGGAGGACCTCAACTTCTCCCTCTCCATCTTCCTCCTCATCCGCTTCCACCTCCTCCCCCTCCGGAATAGTTGCGCCTCCTCGCACAGCCATGGTATGGAGTATGGCTGTTGCCACCGTAACTGCGCAAGAGCTGTGAGGCTTCATGCGCAGTCCTCCTGCCGACTTGTGCAGGCACCGAAAGCGCAGCTTTCTGATTACAATTGCACACTAAACAACGTTGCATGTGCGAACGTGTGCAACATTGTAGGCTCTTCTCCCACGACCTTAATGAAGCTCCCTGTAGCAAAAAACCTTAGCGCTGCAAGCAGCTGGACTTCAGGGCTTAAAGCAAAATTCTGCTGCATTAGCCTGGCAAGCGCAGGTCTGAGAAGGTCCAGCAGCTCCATAATGACTTGTCTTGGGAGGCGAACTTTTTTTAATATAGCCACGTCAGGCAAAATGTCAAAAGTTTTGCACAATAAAACAATTGACATGGCCGCGGTCTCTGAGTCGTCTTTGATTCAATACAAGGACGTTTGCCAGACTTTAATTATCAAAAGTGATCGCCAATTTAAACGCTTTAATGACATTACGAAATAGCCTAGGCTAATTACCACATATTGGTTCTAATACCAAATTAAATCAATTTCATTAATAGGCCGGTATCCATTGGGAAAATATTTTATTATAGTTATAAAATGTCCATAAAATCATTGTTGTAGTGGCGGCGGCTAGCGGCTTGAGCTCAAACAACGCTAAGAGAGAGCTTACGAATGGTCCAGACCAACCTTACGTAAGTGTGACTTACAGAAGATATACTTAGCGTACGAACGTTTTGGGAACCGTGCCATAAGGTTAAGAGAGAGGTTAAGGAATAGGTTAAGAACTACTTAGCGATAAGAACATTTTGGGGAACCGGGCCCTGATTGTTTTCACTCCATCCCTAATCCCTAATCTAGCACACCTTCGAAACTACAGACTGGGAGATGTTCAATACGGCAGCTGGTGACAACATTGATGAATACACTGACTCTGTCACAGCATTTATCACCAAGTGCATAGATGATGTCGTTCCAAGGGTCAATGTTAAGACCTTCCCCAACCAAAAGCCCTGGGTTAACGGTGATGTCCGTGCCAAGCTTGCAGCACGGTCCTCTGCCTATAACCCTGGGGACCTGGAGGCTCTGAGGAGGGCCAGATATGACCTACGGAAGGCCATCAGAGATACAAAAAGAGGCTATAGGGACAAATTGGAGTCCAACTACAACAGCTTAGACCCGAGGCGGATGTGGTGTGGACTGTGGCAGATAACAGAGTACAAAGGGAGAAATAGCTGTGATGCCCATCCCCCAGTCTCTCCCCCTGATGAGCTCAACACCTTCTTTGCACGGTTTGAGGTGGCCAACATCACTCCTGAGAAGCTAGCTGAGAACCCAGATGACTGCAACTGGATCCTGGACTTCCTAACGAGCAGACCCCAGATGGTGAGAATGGGCAACCTCACCTCCTCCGCACTGACCCTGAGCACCGGAGCCCCACAGGGCTGCGTACTCAGTCCCCTCTTGTACGCCCTGTTCACATATGATTGTGTGGCCACACACAGTTCCAACATCATCATAAAGTTTGCTGACGACCCAACCATCCTAGGTCTCATCTCCAACAACGATGAAACCGCATACAGAGAGGAGGTAAATGCCTTGGTTACCTGGTGCCAGAGCAACAACCTCTCTCTCGTCAGCAAGACTAAGGAGATGATAGTGGACTTTAGGAAGCGGCAGAGGGAGGGTCTTGCCCCCATACACATCGATGGAGCTGAAGTCGAGAGAGTTTCAGTGTTCAAGTTCCTCGGTGTGCTCATCAGTGATGACCTCACATGGTCCCGTCAGACAAGCTCGGCGACAAAAACTGCCCAAAAGCGCCTATACTTCCTGAGGAGACTCAAGAAGTTTGGCATGTCTGCCAGGATTTTAATAAACTTCTACAGGTGCACTATTGAAAGCATCCTTTCAGTTTGCATTACAGCCTGGTACGGCAGCTGCTCCGCTGCTGATCGCAAGGCCCTTCAGAGGGTGGTGAAGTCAGTGGTGCGCATCATAGGCTGTTGTCTCCCCTCCGTGCAAGGCATCTACCACAAGCGATGCCTGAGGAAAACACAGAACATCTTAAAAGACCACAGTCATCCAGGCCGTGCCCTTTTCTCACTGCTGCCATCTGGTAGACGTTACCGGAGCATCAAATCACGGACTACCAGACTAAAAAACAGTTTCTTTCCACAGTCCATTCGGCTGCTTAACATTTAACATTGATTACAAATCATTTCTTGAGTGCCTGTCATTCTCTGGTCACTTTTTCCACTTATTCAATGCACCTTTAAAAAGAAATTTCCATGCCATATTTATAATATTTATTACTTCTGCTGTGTACACTCCAGATCACTGTTCAATACATAGTATATTGCTATTATTACTATTATTATTGTTTAAAAATGTCTTCATATTGTATATAATCTTTTTAAGCCCACTGTGTAGATGTGTCGAGCCATGTCACAAGAATTTCTCTGCATAGGATGATGTGATGTCATTCGATGCATATGACAAATAAACAACTTTGACTTTGACTTTGATTGTAATAATTAGCTGGTTGATAAGATGAATGAGGCTACATTATGTACAGTTGGAATGAAAAACTACAGGGTGGTAGCTCTCCAGGACCAGGGTTGGTGACCCCTGGTCTAAACAGATGAAAATCTGAGTTGTCAAGCAAAGGCCTCCCGAACAGGACTGAAAACTGGGCTGGGACCGGAGACCGGCCCACAAACAGTGTACAGTACTACTATATTAGTCTACTATATTAGCTAACTCCTGCGTCTGTTTTAGAAATAGAAAGAATCATCCCAAACAATGCAGGCTCATGGAAAAAAAGGAATCAAAACAGTAAATAAATGAATTGCTGATATTTCAGTCAGGTGTCTAGCTATTTAGTCGTTCTACAGTCAGTCAGTAACTAGTTAGCTAGCATGGCTCAGTCAATGCATGAGCTCTGGTTATGTAATGTGCTGCAAAGTAAAAGTATAACTAGCTAATTGTAGCTGTGACAGACAAACACATTGTAAGCCCTCATTCAAATTCATATACTATATAATGACACAAACAGCGATGAAAAACCAAAGTTGTGCTGAGGCAGGCTAAAACATTGGAAGACCAGGGGCCTATACTAAGAAGCAAGATTTGCGGTTAGTGAGGTAACTTCAGGTTTAACCCTGGGTTTTCAGTATCACGACGTTGGGTCACCTGTTACTGAGTTACATCGCCATGGTAACTTATGCTGCGAACCTAACCTGCTCCGGAGCAGGTTATAGTCGAGATAACCGATTAACCCGAACAAAAGCACCGCCTACTGACCAATCAATTCCCGACTGAAAAATGGGTCACCATTCTGGGAGTTGCCATTGGCTTTCTCTGATGAGATCAGCGGAGGGATTGGAGTGTCTTTGTCAGCTTCTTAAGCGGTATGTGCCAGCTAGTGCATTGCGATATATCGAAGTTTTGCGCTTACAGTTCCACAGACTTTATGCATAATGTTGCGTTTGTTTGTATTTTAATGTACAGTATGTTCTGTTGATACGGACCAACATCAACGTATCCGCTTTTACTGTAGAGAGAGTACATACATTTACTATTTACTTCTACAAAACGAAGTATTTTGACATTGATTCATTTACACACCCTGTACATTTTTTTAATTGCTCATATGACCGTTTAACACTGTCAGGGTTGCAAATGAAAGTATATACGATAAATAAAATTGTTATACACGATCAGCATTAAGCAACACATTGGTTTAATGGAATACACAATTGTAATTTTAGTCAGTGATATCGATGAGCCTGATGCATTTATAAATAGCTACACTGGTGGCACATTTTTTTACAGCTTTCCTTCCTGTTTTATATCTGGATTATATTTTTTATGCTCTTCAAATTTCTCTAAAATGATCATTTACTACAGTTAAGGGAAATATGCGGCTCTCATAGACTTGTCCGTGTCTGCGATTGGTCCGATGGTGCACACACCGCCCCTTTTATGTGAACGCGCTAGTGACTAGATTGGGAAATCCTGGGTTGATTTAACGAATTGATAACCACCGTCGTGACATCTCTTATCTAGATCGCAATTGTTAGGTTCAGTGAAGCCAAGTAATGAAAAGAAATCCAGGGCATGTTGAACTTGCTTCGTAGTATAGGCCTCAGGAGAGGAGAGAGGTTAGTGCTTTGGTTGTGCAAATGTATTTAGTTGGTAATTTTTGGCTTATCATTGTCTAAGCTATTGAAGTAAGGTAGAGTACGTTTTTTCATACCGTAATATACAAAGAGTAATGCTATATTGATTCTGAAGATGGGCTGATTATTAAGTCAGGTGTGATAGTTTAGGATCAAAAACAATGTTTTGGTTATTATTGGGTGGTACTGCATTATTCAACGTCTGTCAACACTGCATCCTTTTTTGTTATTTTGACTAGTTGTAATTTTCTGCAAATAAATGCTCTGAATGACAATATTTAATTTGGAAGAAATGTTGTAAGAAAAATCATAATTTTAGCCAAACACAATTAGTAAGAACAGAACTTTTTTGCAGTGGTGTCAGTGTTTTCTAGCCTGGAAAAATCCAAAGATCCTGGCATCGAGTATTGTAAATGACTCAACTCGAGGGGCGGCACCAAGCGTGCATTTGAAAATCTCACTGTATGCGATTGGATAACACTATGACCAATCACCAGTGGGTTTTCGCTAAGCCCCTATGGCGGAGCTAACTGGTAGGTTAAACTCTTGCCGTTTCAAGGAAAACACCAAAAACGTCCTTCTTAAAAAGGAACGATTCGAGCGCTGTCTTCTGTTTCTCTTTAAGACAAAAAGCCAAGTCTAAACTCATTCATTGTAGTGGCCAAAACAGTTTCAAACAACTGGTGTAAATCCATAGCGATCTTAAAATATTTACTAATGACTTCGCGAGGTCGCACTCGCAGCGCTGTTGTCATCATCTGTTTAACGCGCCTCTATCAGATACACCGATGTGATTGGTGCAGCTCGGCTACAAGGGCATAGTTAATGAGCAGCATTACTCGGTACCAGAGTAACTTGCTGAGGAAATTCAAATTGTGCTCTCGCAAGAACTCTGGATTTCCAGGGTAAGTGTTTTCCAGAGCAGAATAGGATGTTTCCCTACACCATGCATTTCGTTACACAAGAAATCACATACTATAATGTTCTCTGTTTCTGTTTCTCGCCTCTTACTGCTCTCTGTTTCTGCACCTGCTTTTTAATTTAGCAAAAAATAATAATCAGTTAACTATAATCAAAATCAATTGAAGTAACTCATCTATGTCTGTTTGGCACGCTAAGCAATAATGTCATAGTCTGAGATTGTGGAGCCCTTCTGGCACCATCTTGTAAGTAAAATTTAGACTTATTACAGATAAGATACTTAACAGGCTGTTGCCATCTTTTTGTCAAACATTCCAGTGTTGTTCAGTGTTGTACATTATTGTACCAATGAAAATGTAAAAACGTTTTACCTTGAGCCAGAGATGCCACAATTTAGTGTAATAGATTACCTTTCTGGGATGGGCTGAGTTCACAATTTATGGGAAGTTCCTCAGTACGATCCTAATAACCAGGTAAAAGATGTTCTGTAATTTTAGAATGTTTCACATTGTTCCAATTGAAGATAAAACACTGTACACTTTTAATGTGGATTTCCCATCAAATTAAAAACTTTTTTTACAGTGTAGTCATTATTTAGTTTTTCATAGATCAGTGGTAAGTTATCAACTTTGTTTACCTAGTCAATAGGGTCTTACTGAGGAACTTCCCAAAAGTAATCTATTACACTAACTTGTGGCATCTCTGCCTTGTGCAGTGTTCTACAAGTTGACAGCTTGTATTATGTTTGAATATCATCTCTTTTGATAGAAGTATATGCCTCCGATATTATCTGATAACATGCTGCATTCATCCCTCTATTTCCCCCTATTTTCCTCCCTTCCCATTTCCCACGAACAAGCTTGTTGGCAGCTCCGCAACTCCATGGAAAGATCTGTGGGATGGCGAGGGGAGCGCACATGGTTTATCCAACCACATGTTGCCCAGCTGTCAATTCTCCTTGTGCAGGAGGTCCGGAGAAAGTCAGAGAACCCATAGTCAGGCTGAACCAATGACTACCATGATGTAGACTGTCCTGCACTATGCCACAAGGAACCCCCAACATGCTGCATTTATCTTGCCATCAATCTTGACTAAATTCCCCCCACAACATTAGACATCCACCTCCATGCTTCACAGTAGGAATGGTGTACCATTCATCATAAGCTTATGGGCTCCTCTCCAAAAATTTACGTTTATGGTTGTGACCATAAAGTTACATTTTTGTCTCATCAATCAAAATGGCGTTGTTTTGAGGCTTTTCTATGTGATGTTTAGCTTATTATTTGCAAGCTGTTTTGTGTCATTGGCGCAGTAAAAACCTTTTCTGGCAACGTGACCATGCAACCCATTTTTGTTCAAGTAACTCATTATTGCGCATCTTGAAACAGCCACACCATTTTTACAGAGAACCCCATATTTTAGCTGAAGTTGCTTGTGTTTTTTGTCTTACATCCTGACCAATTTTCATGGCAGATGTGGCTGAAATATTCATTGGTCTACCTCAGAGCCATAGAGAGAGAGAGTTGCGTCAATGGAGCGCAAAAAATTATAGTGTCACGTGGTACGGTCACGTGGTTCATGCGTCTCTAAAAAGTTACAAGGGTATGATTTTAATACATTGAAGTCAATGGGAGCAGCTGGAACAAGAGCGATTTTTGGTATGATCTATTATATGAAAGTTTTTTCAAGTGCTGTTTACAAATTTACAAATTGATTGTTAACTGTTTAAGTTAGCTAGTTTTCCTCAAACATTTAAATTCATTGATTTTATAAACTTACGCTAAATAACGTCAGCTAAAATGTGTCTGCAATGCAGGTTTAAAAAGTAATTCGGATTTTAAAGTTATTACCTCAGTAAGGAGCTGATGAAACGTTGTTTCTCTACGGCGACACGGGTAGTATCTCAGTTTGTTTGGAACTGATGAGGGTCTCTATGATCCACCATTGCTGTAAAAAAACTGACTGATGAAGTGAACGGAGTTGACGCAACTCTCTCTCTCTATGGCTCTGGTCTACCTGACTGTGGCTTAGTGTCAACAGAACCTAACATTTTAAATTTTTTTACCAGAGTTTTAACAGTACTGATTGAATATCAGTAGGCCGGTCTTGAAGCCAGTCAGGCCATTCGACTGAGACTGCTCTACTCCATGTAACAGAAGCTCTTTGCAAGGCCCAAGCTAACTCTCTCACCTCTGTTCTCATTCCTATGTATCTGCAGCCTTTGACACTGTGAACCTTTACATCCTACTTTCCACCCTCTCAGATCTTGACAGCTCTGGCTGTGCACATTCCTGGATTGCATCCTACCTGAAAGGCCGGTCTTACCAGGTGACATGGAGAGGGACTCTGTCTACTGCATGGACACTCTCCACTGGTTTTCCCCAAGACTCTCTTCTAGGCCCTCTTCTCTCTCTACACCAAAACCCTTGGCTCTGTAATAACCTCACATGGACTCTCCTATCACTGCTATGCTGATGACGCTCAAATATTTCTCTCCTTTCCCCCTTTTGACACCCAGGTCAAAACCTGCACCTCTGCATGCCTAGCTGATATCTCTGCATGGATGTCAAGCACACCACCTCAAGCTTAACCCTGACAAGACTGAGCTACTCTTTTTCTCTGTGTGTCCGCTCCAGGACATTTCCATCACAGTTGAGAACTGCACAGTGTCGCCATCCCAGAGGGTAAAGAACTTTGGAGTGATCCTGGATGATACCCTCTCGTTCTCTGCAAACATCAAGGCTGTGACTCTCTCCTGCAGGTTCATGCTCTACCACAATCGCCAAGCATGACCTTACATCACCCAGGAAGCAGCCCAGGTAATCATTCAGGCACAGTCTAGATTAAGGCAATTCACTTCCGGTCGGAATCGTGGCGTGCGCCAACTCATTCAGAATGCAGCGGCATGCCTGGTCTTCAACCTTCCCAAGTTCTCTAACATCACCCCACTTCTCTTTCTGGGATGGTCCTAAAATGATTCAGGTCATACCTAGAAGCGAGAGGTTACTATGTGAGTATAGGCAACCATAAGTCCGAGTGGACACCCATGACATGTGGAGTCCCACAAGGCTCAATTCTCGCGCCACTCCTTTTCAACCTGTATATGCTCCCACTGAGCCAAATAATGAGAGAGAAACAAATTGCTTACCACAGCTATGCAGACGACACCCAGATCTACTTAGCCCTATCGCCTAACGACTATAGCCCCATTGACTCCCTATGCCAATGCATTGATGAAATTAACAATTGGATGTGC
>JACXGM010040844.1:0-10212 GCA_016801145.1 Umbra pygmaea
CTGACAATCACCCATTCATCTTACTGTCTCACAATCACCCATTCATCTTACTGTCTCACAATCACCCATTCATCTTACTGTCTGATAATCATCCATTCACCTTACTGTCTCACAATCACCCATTCATCTTACTGTCTGATAATCACCCATTCATCTTACTGTCTCACAATCACCCATTCATTTAATCTAATTATTGAGTATTGCTGATGGGCTTTGCATGGAGTCAAAGCCATGGGCCGTAGCTCCACTCTAGGTGCTCTAAAGGAGATGTCGTCTGGCCTGAGAGGAAGCTCAGCTTCCAGCCTTTTAGCTGCTCCAGAGGAGGTGCCAGACAGGCTTGTCCCCCTCCCTAAATAGGAATGACAGTCTAATTTGATTTACAGCCAATCACTTGAGCTCAATTTAATTAGGGCCAATAAGGGGTGATGAATACACACCTAGTGTCATTAGTATTCACAACAAAATGTGGTGATCATCGCCCAGTGAAGCCAACAGACTGTTTAATAGAGACTCTGATTCATTTATGTCACAATGAGTAGACGCTCATCATCCATCTGATAACGACCAATAGAACAGGTTCATTCAGAGGAAATATTCTGAAAGTAGAACATAAGCGGTAATAAAGCAATACTGTTATGATTTTAAAATAAGATTAAGAGTAACAATTTCTTTAATGTTTGCACCTGCATATAATGATTTGTTTTTATGAAAACAGTAGTAATCAAGTTTATATTCTAATGAGTAAATGTGTAAATGTGTAAATGTGTAAATGTGTAAATGTGTATGCAGTTTATTTTACCTGTTTTGGAAGAAAGGAGGACGGGCCACTATATTTTGATTGACAGAGTCATATTTGTAAGAAGGTTATGAACCACAAAACAAGGGTTAAAAGGAAATTGACCTGGCAGTTGACGTCTGACTGATCCATTGAGTTGGAGGTATTTAATCTTGCTGCTGAAGTTACATGAAGCTTATATAACAAATTACAACGGCTGCAGGGTAATACATCACCTGATAGATCAGCCCCTGCATTTCTGTCTTCATTTCTTTCCTCATGAGAGAGAGAGCGTCTAGCAGAATATATGTTACACCTTCTGTGTGCAGTGAATATGATCTAGATGGATGGACTGTCAACAGGAAAAATATTGACAATGTCAAAACTGTTGAGAAGTTAACTAAGTTCTATTAGTACCCATGAAGTTGAGTCAAAGGTAAAAGGCATCCCGTCTAAATGTGCTATATTGTGTACAATTCCAAACTGCTACTGGTTCATAAAAACTAATCTACATTTTAAGGTCTAGACATATTGGATGTAAAGCTTTACATAAATCTGCTATAATTTCAGTGATACTTTGTTGCCCTGCATTTAGTGAATGTAGTAAATATGGTACCTTCAGAAAGCACAACAGAGCCTCCTAAAGGATATGTCTTTTCTACAAAGTGTAAATCAACGTTAGTCTCGTATAGTCTGTTCTCACCAGAATGCAGAATTTTAATGTCCTACTATTTCCACAGTGAATCTTCCAGATGAGTTGAGATTTACATGACGTTAAGTGTGAACCGTGAATCACCCAGGAAAAACTAGGACCTCAGTAAGACATTTGGTCCTGGAATATAGTTCCATAGTCCTGGTATGTAGTTCTATGGTCCTGGTATGTAGTTCTATGATCCTGGTATGTAGTTATATGGTCCTGGTATGTAGAAAACTCTCAGTCTGATGACAGGTACTACTTATCCACCTCATTATTTTATAACATTGTAAAGGAAGGGTAAAGTTCATATAAGAATCACTGTCTGACACCTGACAACAACACTCTTCAACATGTTACTGGAAAAGTCCTTAACTAACATTACTAGTCAACATTGACCCTGGAAGTACCACTTAAAATGAACACAGTAATACTTTCTGACGTTGTACACAGAAGGTCCAACTAAACCTAATTCGTAACAGGCAATGACACCACACCAGTTGATGGATACTAACAGAGTTAGACGGAGGACACCTGTCTTTGACCTGGACTGAGAACAGGTGCATCTCAGAGGTACAACTGTAATTGAGTTGATGGCGTTTGTGTGCAGTACATTCTTTGGTCTACAGAAGATTTCAATGGATTCTCATAATTAGCTGATTTCACGTGTCACGTAAATTAGACGGAAGAGGCTTTGTGAGTCTCTAACCTGGAGACTTCACTGATCAATGTAAGCCAGAGGTAAGTCCCTGAATCCATAACAGATTGTTTCCAGGAGTGGCTCATTATATACTATTGACTGAGACGCATAATTGTTATCCTGCTCACTGCAGTTGTAGGGCATCAGCTGTGTACTTAATAAGACATCAATGTTAATCTAAGCAGTAGCAAAGTAAATGTGTGTCTGGCCTTCTTCCTGCCTTAAGCTGACACTACATAGCCTAAAGCCAAATAACATAACAATTCTTCAAAAATGCTTATTTCCAATGTCTCTCTTCAAATCTATGTTGCGGTATATATACATTTATACCATACCTAAATATGAATAATTAGTTCTATATATTAGCAATAACTAAAATGGTATATAACATAATGAGATACATTTCTATAGGTTATTTAAGACATATGTACATGGAACATTGTGTGTGTACAGCCAGCATCTTGTGAAACTAAACCTTCCACCACCCAGGTTCACAAGTCTATACTGCCCCTCCATCTGTCAACAGCGTCAGAGGCACTGAGTGTAATGTGTCGAGGTGCTCTAACAGTATCTGTCTGTAGCAGGATACATCCAGTGGCAGAGTGGGCAGGGCCAGGTCAGAGTCCGCATCAATCTGTCACTCATCTCACAGATAACAACATTCCAACAGCCAGATAATGCTGGACCACTAACTTAATTCCAAGAAAGGACTTTTCATTGGTTGGCAACATATTCGCTTTCTGACGAGAATTGCAGTCTGCACAACACAACTGCTAAAAAGGATTCCTGAAATTTTCACACTTTTTGAAGCACATGGTAGGCCTACTATTTAATTTTTTCATTGATTTTTACTGATTTGGATCATGTTTTATCACTTAGATTCTTTTATACAAGTGTGCAATGTCAATAGGCTGGGTCAAGTTAAAGGGATTTTCTTGGTTTCCTGAAGCCTGCAAAGGACATTGCTAAATATCAGGTGAATGTAAAATTAGACAGTAAATACAGCACACTGAGGATTTAATTGTAGTTTATACAGACGTTTGTGTCTACAGAGTAAATCCCTATCCCTGTATGAGCTGGGAGCCAGGCGGTAGCGATAGTAAGCTAGGTGTGGCAAAACTCAACTTTAAATCCTAGTTCCTGCTGAAACTAGCCCAATGTGGCAGAACAACAGATTATGGGAAATATATCCAAAGCTAAATCTGGGTTGGGCATGCATAGCTATGGTTAGGTTGGAACTTCAAACTAAATTACATTCAGAAGGTTCAACTGGCTGCTAACCAGGTGCTAATGTGCAGCTAATCACTTTCCCGGTCAGACAGAAGCTCAAGAAATGTACATGCTTTTAACATGTTGATACTTACAGCTGCATCACATTCCACAACCCTGCATGGCCCTGCATCGACTCACAGTTCACCAAAACACCAAAACACCAAAACCAAAAAGCTAACAAACACAACTGACATGCTGCAAGTAGGTCTGGTCCTAATTAGTCTCTTTGGAATAGAGTTACAAGTCATGTGGGTTAGCTTCAGTCCCCTGGGTTAGGGTTATTATTAGTTAATAATAATTAGGGTTAGGGTTATAAAACTGGTCTTGGTCAGTTCCGGTAAAAGTGCTGGTCTGGTTGGTTTAAAGGGCTAATATGGATCAATAAAAGAAGGCATATATAGGACAGGGTTAGAGTTAGGGTTAGGGTTACATCGTCCACATCATCCTGGACCTTCAGACTGATTAGAGGGCTGAGGAAACATCATAACAGCTACGTCTGGTTCATAACGTCATTACAGCTATGTCTGGTTCATAACATCATAACAGCTACGTCTGGTTCATAACATCATAACAGCTACATCTGGTTCAAAACATCATAACAGCTACGTCTGGTTCAAAACATCATAACAGCTAGGTCTGGTTCAAAACATCATAACAGCTACGTCTGGTTCAAAACATCATAATAGCTACGTCTGGTTCAAAACATCATAACAGCTACATCTGGTTCAAAACATCAGCTATGTCTGGTTCAAAACATCATAACAACTACGTCTGGTTCAAAAGATCATAACAGCTATATCTGATTCATAACATCAGCTATGTCTGGTTCATAACATCATAACAGCTATGTCTGGTTCAAAACATCATAACAGCTACATCTGGTTCATAACATCAGCTATGTCTGGTTGATAACATCATAACAGTTACGCCTGGTTTAAAAGATCATAACAGCTACATCTGGTTCAAAACATCAGCTATGTCTGGTTCAAAACATCATAACAACTACGTCTGGTTCAAAACATCATAACAGCTACATCTGGTTCAAAACATCATAACAGCTACGTCTGGTTCAAAACATCATAACAGCTAGGTCTGGTTCAAAACATCATAACAGCTACGTCTGGTTCAAAACATCATAACAGCTACGTCTGGTTGAAAACATCATAATAGCTACGTCTGGTTCAAAACATCATAACAGCTACATCTGGTTCAAAACATCAGCTATGTCTGGTTCAAAACATCATAACAACTACGTCTGGTTCAAAAGATCATAACAGCTATATCTGATTCATAACATCAGCTATGTCTGGTTCATAACATCATAACAGCTATGTCTGGTTCATAACATCATAACAGCTACCTCTGGTTCACAACATCATAACAGCTATGTCTGGTTTATAACATCATAACAGCTATGTCTGGTTCAAAACATCAGCTATGTCTGATTCATAACATCATAACAGCTATGTCTGGTTCAAAACATCAGCTATGTCTGATTCATAACATCATAACAGCTATGTCTGGTTCAAAACATTAGCTACCTCTGGTTCATAACATCATAACAGCTATGTCTGGTTCAAAACATAAGCTGTGTCTGGTTCGTAACATCATAACAGCTATGTTTGGTTCATAACATCATAAACACTACGTCTGGTTCATAACTTCATAACAGCTACCTTTGGTTTAACAACATCCCTCCTATTACACCATATCTGTCTATAACACATTAAAATGTGTTTCAGGAATTCTCCAGTAAATCCTGCTTGACACTATATCCAGAAAACAAAGCACTCTCAAATAAATGTTAAATTATTGTTTGCCTGACTATTTTCATGACTTTGAACCTAGAGCAGCTTGGTGTGGAGCGATGGTGAATAAAGTACAGGGAGTCAGCCCACATATGGAGAAAAACAACGACAACCACAGAACCACCTCTGGGGCTGTTAGACCCAACAAAGGTTCTATTGCGCGACCGTAAGGGCTATGCATTTTCACTGGGGGTCAACACAGCTACACAGGCCCCTAATATATTTCTTTATCTATTCAGCGATGTTGAGAAACAGCTGTTTGGGAGCTGTAGCAGATAATTCAAGAGGGGGTTTTGTCCATCGGGTCTCCACCCAGACAATAGCTGCCAATCGATTGGAGGGCCTCAACATCACTGCTCCTTGTCAGCTGAATAAAAAGGCCATTATTTGTGAAGCCCAGTTTGATATACCACTACAAGCTCAGCTAGAATTAGCAGTGTCTCTGTGTGCGCCGAGATGCCTTTGAGACCAACCCTAATCAGCTGCATCTCCTCAGCGTTATGGAGCCCTGAGAAACAATACAGACTTCTTTTAATGGAGGCAGGAGGTGTCAGAGGAGAAGAAAGGGGGCAGAAGAGGAGAAGAAATGGGACAGAGGGAGGTGATAAAGGGACAGAGGGCCAGTTAAAGGTCAGAGGTCAGCTGTGTGATCTTATTGTGATTGTTTGGTCTTAAAGAGAGCCTGTGGTTCCTGGCACTGACTGGGTTTGATGGCCAGCAGACAGCAGCTGAGGACGTTGTTGAATAGATGATGTAAGAAAAGTAACTAGAAAATACAAAAACAAATTCCACATGCCCCTTTCTTCCACAAGTGTTTCAAGCCCTTAGCTGTTTGAAAAACTAGCTTTTTTAAAAATAGTGCACCATTTCTAACATTTAGAATACTACTGTATGACTGAATGACTTTATAAGTCATGTATGAATACAGAATGAGAACATTGAATACCGATATTGCCAGAATCAGGTGTGTGAATCAATGGCATTTTGTCTGATATCAAAGGGTGTAACTTTCTGTTTGTCAACATATCATATATCTTTAACCTTGCTGCATGGAATGAATCTCAAATAAGTTTTTATAGCTGCATCTTTAAAGTCTACGTTAATATAATTTGATAATGTAAGACAAGTACTGTACATACACTCGTGTCAAAAGTTTGGGGACACCCGGAAATGTTCATGTTTTTGATTGAAATTCATACCTTCCTTCTCCGAGGTGGCATTAAATTAAAACAATATACAGTACTTAGGGCTTTTGGAATTTGAGTTAAACTGAAAAAAACTGATAAAAATAAAGATGGGTTTTATTTAAAAACCACATAAAACTATTTCTTCCATTCATGATAACTATACAGTACATAATCACAACAGATTAGATTTTTTATTACTTCACAGTAGTGTGTATCAATTATCAAAACTAAATGTCACAAGGTTTTGGGTTGAAGGATGGAGACCCAGCAGGAATGGTGGTTTGCAGATTTATTCAAATGACAAAGTGGTTCTCTTCTTCAAATAGGACTGTACACAGCAAAATCACCAGTGTTAAATCAACTCTGAGAGTGTTAAATTAACACTCTCCGTGTTTATATGCTTCCATTTGGTGCTATATAAACACTGCAAGTATTAATTTAACACTCTCAGAGTTGAATTAACACTGGTGATTTTGCTGTGTATACATATGGAGAATGCACAATGTAATCATATATACATAGAATATTCACGCTCTCATGTGGCGTGGACGGCAATAATATACATATATGGCTGTTACACTTACTCAAAAATACATGATCAACATGATCTACTTACAACGCTGTTAGGTGGCGAGGTCACGAGGTGGAGAGACAGTCCATAAGAGAATAATGTCTGGAGAACTCACGTATCCAACATATAATAGCAAAACCCCCGAAATAGAACAACAATGGTCGACACCTCCCTCTAGTCTGGCCAGCCTTTATATAATGACAACTAACTAGCTAATTGATCATGGCTGAACATAATAATCAATCAGTTCTACAAGATACCAGCCTAATCTAACGTAAACCCTATCCTAGCAATGGCCAAACTAGAGAGAGGTGACACTATTCTTAAAGGAACATAAACTGAACAAAACCCCACAGTGTCTAGCACTGGCGAAAATGAAAATTATATATTATATATGAAGTCTTTGGGCCCTATTTTAACAATCTGAAACGCAAGTATCAAGCGCAAAATGCAAGTGACATTGTGGGAGGGTCCCGGGCGCTGTAGCTATTTTACGGGCGGGATAAATGACTCTTGCGACCAACGCAAATCTAAAATGGGTAGGTCTGAAGTAGCTACATTATTCATAGGTGTGGTTTGGGCGTAACGTGCAATTAACCAATCAGAGCGTCATATCACATTCACTTTACGAGCAGGAGCGCTTCTTCCATGGCGGATTGCTATTATAACAGCGGATTTGCTATTGATTTGTCTTTCGTACAAAATGTAAATAAAGGAATGTCACAAGACATACTTTCCGATGTTTCGGGCTCTCTCTCACTGAATCACGAGGTTATGAATGCATGGTAATATTTTGCAATGTAGTCTAACATTAGACCGAGATTACTTTGCGTGCATCACTCTTCTGTCAAATAAGCTCTCCTCTCCCGTTCTGCTGCAGAGTTTGCTATAAATGAGCCAGGGTAATTCGCAAAGACATGGGTGATTTTACTATTAGCAACAGAAATGACTTGTATGTTGATTGAATGGGTGCTCTTGCAGTTGATATATTGTATATCAGTTCGAATAATTCATTCTGAATTATTTGGGTAAATGTGTACACTAGATGTATGCCTATTTTTTCACCTTTTTCATCTTTGGACATCACAATGATTTTCCTTGTGTGGTAAAATTTTTCCTTCTAATTATGTTTTGCAATAATAGGAACTGCTGCATTTGTGTAGATGAGAGGAGCAAAGTGTATGTGTTGTGCACATGCTACATTATGGTTAAGCATGCTCCCTTAAAATAGCATCTGAATAACACGCCACAGACTTTTAACCAGGTTTTTCCTGGTCTGTGGCGGAATTGCTTTCAGGAACTGCAAGATAGCACCAGGGAACGTTTGCGCCGGAACACGCCTCTTCTTTTCGCTGAACTGCCCAACGAACGCATTCCCTAATTTACCGACCTGCGTCTGTGGAGGCAAAAGTCCACTATGCATTGGATGCAAGATAGGAATGATAAATGCATTGGTGTAAAAAGTAAATTGTGCTAGGTGTAAGATAGGGCCCCATGTCTCAGTTCAATGTTCACGCCAGCCCTTACTGTGACCTAGGCCCTCAAGATAATTTATTTCAACATGTTTCAAAGAAAATAATTATTTTCATAACACTGTAGGTCGTGGAACACTGCAATCAAAGAAGAAGAAGAAGAAGAAGAAGTTTTATTTATATAGCGCCTTTCCATAGCTCAAGGCCGCTTTACATTATAAACTACAAGACATTCAGACATACATTACAGTCAGACATACATCAAACATGCATCCTGTCACATGGGACAGTCGTGCAGAACAAGTAACGTTTGCTAGCTGGTTAAGCAGGGAAGTGGGGAAAGCGAGAATGACAAAACAGGCTAAAACACCTGTTTAGAGGGGAGTGAATTTTCCTTCAAGGTTTTGATCATTTTACCAGAACTTTTTTTATGCTTGATATGTTTAGTTTTAGTTACTTTTTGGATTTTAGCAGTCGTAAAATATGTCCTTCAATTTGATCCTGGGTTATTTCAGAAATAATCAAAAAGTTATCAAGAGCTTCTGCTAATGTTAAGCTGTGATCCTGCACAGTAAAAACAGCTGTGTTAAATCAACACCCTAAGTGTTAAATTAATACTCTTCAGTGTCAATTTGGACGTATATAAACACTGAGAGTATTAATTTAACACTTAGGGTGTTGATTTAACACAGCCGTTTTTACTGTGTGGGATACTTGATACGTAACTCTTGGTTACTAAATACATAATCTTGGGTTAGTTAAAATATGATACTGAGATGGTAAAGAGGTCAAATTCAACATTAAATCACATTTTCTTCAAGATTGGATCAAATTCATATATAGTCGTAAAGAATGCAAATGACAAAATATTTCTTTAATAAGAATTAATCATGCAGTTATTTATAAAATGTACAATATTATAATATTCATTATGTGAAAATGAAATATGGTCAGTGTTATAACAGAAGAGTACATAGTAGTTGTATTTTGATTATTGTTTTGTCAGAAAGTTGTTCCCTACATAAGTGAACACGCATTCGCTAACCAAAAAAGTATTTCAAAATTGTCGATTTGAGCGTTTTATTAAAAAAAATGAACAATGGTTCAGTAGAGGGCTAAGTATCAGTACAGCAGCCATATGCAATATGGATCATGGATCGGAGTTACTGCCATTTGATTAATACATTCAAATTTTTGGAGAGATAGTTTTCTTACATAGAAGAGATCCATTTCACCGCAAGATCGAAGGTTAGCAACCGCAGTGTAATTGATGACCTCCCTGAACAAACGCTCTCATATTTATCACCGGCTGACCTTTCTCTCGGACTCATCCATCATAAATTAAAGTGGTACAGCCATGGCCCTGCACCTTAGCCTTCCTGGGTAACCCTGACCAGAAGACTTCTCCATCTCCTCAGTGGGAGCTGTTGGAGAAATTGGAGTAAATCTGCAGTTCAGCACCTCTGCTGTTAGGGCCAGATGGTCATCACACAGCACATCTGTCAAACTCACAACCTCACTATCGACCAATAAGCCTGCGTCCTTTCCTTTCTCCTCAAGTCCATGACTGCAGACATTTTGTCTAAAATCAGCAGAATGAAAAACAGCATCAACCTACATCAACAAACCAAACTACTATTCATCCTACTTCAACCTCGATCTACATCACAGTGTGAGAACTGATATCATAGCGAGTTCTAGAACAGATTGTTAGCATAGTGTGTTCTAGACCA
>JACXGM010040845.1:0-10212 GCA_016801145.1 Umbra pygmaea
GATTATTGACATTTCTAATATAAACTTAACACAAAATAACACTGACAAACTAATGATCTATTAACCATGTAATTATTTAAAAACAGTGAATGACTACATACCAACGATGCGACTATAGGCATAAATGTAGACAAATGTAGCTGTAGTTGGCTTGCTACAGGACAAACATAAATCACTGAACCGTTAGTTTGTAGCGTTCATTTACTTCATAACTACAGCTCACGCGACATAGCGGTTACCAGCTGAGAGTCTTAAAGTGACAGCAACGTATATATAAAGAACTCATTAAAACTTGAGGCAAATTAACATCGTACTTTTAACAGCTTATTTATAACAAAACAATGCCATTACAGAGTCAAATTCAGAGCATAGGTGAAAAATCATTCTTAACTAGCCCTTTCGTTTACTTCAGCAGATGGTAAAGCTATTTCCTAATTCTAACAAGATTATCAGTCATCAATTTATGGGGAATTCATAATGATATCACATCGGATAGTAGGCTTTAGTACTAAATGGTAGACTATAGTAAAATAAAAAGTGGATAGAGCTGCTAATTGTAT
Organism: Umbra pygmaea; assembly: GCA_016801145.1. NCBI lineage: Eukaryota > Metazoa > Chordata > Actinopteri > Esociformes > Umbridae > Umbra > Umbra pygmaea. The sequence continues at coordinate 561 of JACXGM010040845.1, forward strand.
TTGTAGTTTGTTGATATTCAAGTATAAAACTTGTTGAAATGTTTTCAGTGTGTGTGTATCAGTTTTTTTACATTTCCATCTAATTTTAACAAAACCGTGATATTATTGATAACCGTGATAACTTTGGTCACTATGAAATTTTCATACCGTCCCATCCCTAGTCAGCCACCAATTGTGCAGGTTCTCCCACTTAAAAAGATGAGAGAGGCCTGTAATTTTCATCATAGGTGCACTTCAACTATGAGAGACTAAATGAGAAAGAAAATCCAGAAATTCACATTGTAGGATTTTTTATGAATTTATTGGTAAATGATGGTGAGAAATAAGTATTTGGTCAAAAACAAAAGTGAATCTCAATACTTTGTTATATACCCTTTGTTGGCAATGACAGAGGTCAAACGTTTTCTGTAAGTCTTCACAAGGTTTTGCTGGTATTTTGGCCACACTGTTGCTGGTATTTTGGCCCAACACTGACTTTCAACTCCCTCCAAAGGTTTTCTATGGGGTTGAGATCTGGTGACTAGCTAGGCCACTCCAGGATCTTGAAATACTTCTTACGAAGCCACTCCTTCGTTGCCTGGGCGGTGTGTTTGGGATCATTGTCATGCTGAAAGACCCAGCCACGTTTCATCTTCAATGCCCTTGCTGATGGAAGGAGGTTTTCACTCAAAATCTCACGATACATGGCCTCATTCATTCTTTCTTTTACACTGATCAGTCGTCTTGGTCCCTTTGCAGAAAAACAGGCCCAAAGCATGATGTTTCCACCCCAGTGCTTCACAGTAGGTATGGTGTTCTTTGGATGCAACTCAGCATTCTTTCTCTTCCAAACACAACAATTTGAGTTTTTACCAAAAAGTTATATTTCGGTTTTATCTGACCATACAACATTCTCCCAATCCTCTTCTGGATCATCCAAATGCTCTCTAGCAAACCTCAGGCGGGCCTGGACATGTACTGGCTTAAGCAGGGGGACACGTCTATCACTGCAGGATTTGAGTCCCTGGCGGCGTAGTGTGTTACTGATGGTAGCCTTTGTTACTTTGGTCCCAGATTTCTGCAAGCCATTCACTAGGTCCCAACGTGTGGTTCTGGGATTTTTGCTCACCGTTCTTGTGATAATTTTGACCCCACGGGGTGAGATCTTGCGTGGAGTTTACATGTTTTACATATAAAAAACAACAAAAAATACATACGTTCTTAAGTTTTTTGGGATAAATATTTAATAAAACATAAAATTCAATGACCCAGGATGTTGGATTTCATTTCTCCATGTTGTAGCCATGGGCCTGCTGAGTCCAGAACCATAAGTTCACTGTAGGTCAAAGTATGACCTTTCTAGAGGCCAAAAAGTAAACTATGTGCCAGGCGGACCTAAAACCCCTTAGACCTTAAAGGTTAAGATAGTCTTAGCCACTGTTGACATTAACATCAATGCTGCTGCCAGTTCTGCCACCGTTTACATTTTTCTTCTTCTTCTAGTCCGTACAAATATCAAAGTTGGTAGCCACTCCTCAGTTGCGACACCTCTGTTCAGGAGAAGACTGCAACTAGTGTTGCGAGCACCACACACAAGTATAAATAGTTACGGCACTCCCATGACATCACTTTGACGCATGCTAGGTCGGTAACATCTAGTATACCACAGGTTTAGTAGAGGCCAGGTCACACAGAAACATACAGTGCCTTGCGAAAGTATTCGGCCCCCTTAAACTTTTCGACCTCTTGCCACATTTCAGGCTTGAAACATAAAGATATGAAACTGTAATTTTTTGTGAAGAATCAACAACAAGTGGGACACAATCATGAAGTGGAACAAATTTATTGGAGAATTCAAACTTTTTTAACAAATAAAAAACAAAAAAAATGGGCGTGCAAAATTATTCAGCCTCCTTAAGTTAATACTTTGTAGCGCCGCCACAGCTGTAAGTCGCTTTGGGTATGTATCTATCAGTTTTGCACATCGAGAGACAGAAATTTTTGGCCATTCCTCCTTGCAAAACAGCTCGAGCTCAGTGAGGTTGGATGGAGAGCGTTTGTGAACAGCAGTTTTCAGTTCTTTCCACATATTCTCGATTGGATTCAGATGTGGACTTTGACTTGGCCATTCTAACACCTGGATATGTTTATTTTTGAACCATTCCATTGTAGATTTTGACTTATGTTTTGGATCATTGTCTTGTTGGAAGACAAATCTCCGTCCCAGTCTCAGGTCTTTTGCAGACTCCATCAGGTTTTTTTCCAGAATGGTCCTGTATTTGGCTCCATCCATCTTCCCATAAATTTTAGCCATCTTCCCTGTCCCTGCTGAAGAAAAGCAGGCCCAAACCATGATGCTTTCACCACCATGTTTGACAGTGGGGATGGTGTGTTCAGGGTGATGAGTTTTGTTGCTTTTACGCCAAACATAACGTTTTGCATTGTTGCCAAAAAGTTCGATTTTGGTTTCATCTGACCAGAGCACCTTCTTCCACATGTTTGGTGTGTCTCTCAATTGGCTTGTGGCAAACTTTAAATGACACTTTTTATGGATATCTTTCAAAAATGGCTTTCTTCTTGCCACTCTTCCATAAAGGCCAGATTTGTGCAGTATACGACTGATTGTTGTCCTATGGAAAGACTCGCCCACCTCAGCTGTAGATCTCTGCAGTTCATCCAGAGTGATCATGGGCCTCTTGGCTGCATCTCTGATCAGTCTTCTCCTTGTATGAGCTGAAAGTTTAGAGGGATGGCCGGGTCTTGGTAGATTTGCAGTGGTCTGATACTCCTTCCATTTCAATATTATCGCTTGCATAGTGCTCCTTGGGATGTTTAAAGCTTGGGAAATCACAACAGTATCTCGGACCTGCCTAGTGTGTTCCTTGTTCTTCATGATGCTCTCTGTGCTTTCAACGGACCTCTGAGACTATCACAGAGCATGTGCATTTATACGGAGACTTGATTACACACAGATGGATTCTATTTATCATCATTAGTCATTTAGGTCAACATTGAATCATTCAGAGATCCTCACTGAACTTCTGGAGAGAGTTTGCTGCACTGAAAGTAAAGGGGCGAATAATTTTGCTCAGCCAATTTGTCAGTTTTTTATTTGTTCAAAAAGTTTGAAATATCCAATAAATTTAATTCCACTTCATGATTGTGTCCCACTTGTTGTTGCTTCTTCACAAAAAATTACAGTTTTATATCTTTATGTTTGAAGCCTGAAATGTGGCAAAAGGTCGAAATGTTCAAGGGGGCCGAATACTTTCGCAAGGCACTGTAGATACACTTATACTGGGGGATGTAACACTACCCCCATTAATAGCATATTCAACCTCTTTTTTGTTACATCTGAATCCCTCTATTCAAAGGGGGGAACACTTTAAACCCAAACTGCTACCGACCTAGCTCCATTCTGCCCTGCCTCTCTAAAGTCTTCAAAAGCCTGGTCAACAAACAGATTATCAGCCATTTGAAATCCCACCACAGCATCTCTGATATGCAATCTGGTTTCCGTTGCCGATCGTGGGTGCACCTCAGCCACACACAAGGTCCTAAATTACTTTATAATTGCCATTAAACAAAGACAATAATATGCAGCCATATCCATTGATCATTGACCTGGCAGACAACAAAGCCTGGGTTTCTCAAATGACTGCCTCACCTGGTTCACAAATTATTTCTCAGTTAGATTTCAGTGTGTTAAGTCGGAGGGCCTGCTGTTCAAACCTCTGACTGTTTCTATGGGCTGTGCCTTAGGGTTTGATTCATCGGGCCGACTCTATTCTCTCTATATATTAATTATGTCACTCTTGCTGCAAGTGAGATCCACTTCTAATGAATGGAATGATCTGCAAAAGTCCTTGAAGCTCCATTCTACTGTTCACCCAACTGCCTTTAAAATATTATTATCTAATCTTCTCTCAGACCACTGCACATGTTGACCCTAGTCACTCTCTTTGCCCGCTTATGCACTAACTGACCTCACATAACCCTCAACACATCTTGCACAAACTCACCCTTACAGCTGTCTTTGTATATTCTGCATCCTACCAAAGCCAAGCTCATTGTTGTTACCTACTCCAGTGTTATTTTTGCACTGCCACTTTGTATTCCGTTTAATCTACCTCTCTTGCTCAGAATATATTTTGCACTGATTGTATAATATATTGCCATGCCACTTTACAAAACAAACAACTGTACCTCTTCAATTCATATATTATTTTTGGACTACATGCACATATCCCTACGTTGTTTATTCTGAAGAGCAGCACAAAGTATTCCTGTTTTTATTATTCTTTTTTGTTTTTATTCTTTTTATTATTGTTGTATAATTCATGTATAACTTTGTTTTTGCACCTTGGTCGCCGTTTTAAATGAGAAATTCTTCTCAATGTGCCCACCTGGTTAAATAAAGGTTAAAACCCTTCAAATTATCTCGTGAACCCTACATGCTAGCAACTAAAGCTTGGTACCGTTGGAAAGGAAGATCGTACGAAAAGAATGAGTGGTGGCTCATTCCTGTGTGATAACGATGTTTTTTAGACGGTCGCCTATTTTACTAAACACATTACGGAAAGGAAGTAGGAAGTGAAAATGACAAAATAACAACCCTGCAATGATGTAGGACATCATCCTACATAACACCAACACTTTTCAAAAGTGAAATATAGCTGGGATTTCAAAAACGTATAGAAATGTAGTGAGAAATGAGTATAGCATTTTGATGTTGATTTGTTTGTATGGCCTCCAAACTTTGCACACTGGTCTAGGAGCCCTGGGGGCTTGAAAATAAGTAATAAAAAGCCTTATTCATTATAGTTTACATGCTTTCACACATAAAAAACAACAAAATATACATACGTTCTTTAGTTTTTTGGGATAAATATTTAATAAAACATAAAATTCAATGACCCAGGATGTTGTATTTCATTCATCCATGTTGTAGCCATGGGCCTGTTGAGTCCAGAACCATAAGGCAATTCACTGTAGGTAAAAGTATGACCTTTCTAGAGGCTAAAAAGTCAACTATATGCCAGGTGGACCTAAACTCTTTTAGACCTTGAAGGGTTAAATAAAAAATAAAAAATAACAATGAGTGACAGCTAACTCAACATGAACCAGGAACTCAATTTAAGTGGTAATGAATGATGGAAAACTGGTGTGGTTGGTTGACTGTCAAACTAGGCAATTTATAGATAAATGAAATGTCATGTGATGAAAGTCTGGGTGAAACAGAACATACTGTCACCAACTCAGGCACTCCAGGAGACGGCAACCATTATGTGAATATTGATTAGGCCTGGCAAACTCGATTCATTTTAAGGATTCAGGATATTCTGAGTCACTCACTAAACTGACCCGAGTCACTTGAGTCACTTGAGTCATTATTGCCAAATCTCCAAGGAAACTCATTTGTAGCCCATTCTCTCTAACCAATAACGTAGTAGGAAGCTCTGTGGATTCACACGGTGCAGACTCACTATTCCAGAGTTTAGTAACAAAAATGTATTTTAAAAAGGCACATGAAAAAAGAAACACAACACTTAGCCAGGCATAGGCAATGTCATTAATAGAGGAAGAAACTGTAAAATGTGCAAATTACTAGAACAATAATACAACACAAATAAATATAACAATAAAATATATTAAATACAAAAACAACAATCAAATGGAACAAACATGCAAAATGTGCAAATAATAAATGCTAAGAAAAACGACATAACTATTTACATTATAATAGTGCTTTTGTTGTGGATTTGCTTTACACTGACTCTAGGAGAGACTTGACTCGCTCGTCTGATACAGATCCACTCATGACAACGTAGCCGGCTGATTCGCGCGATTGACTGACTCACGCAAGAACTCATGAGTCCTCCGCAACTCATGAGTCCTCCGCAACTCATGAGTCCTTCGCAACTCATGAGTCCTTTGCAACTCACGAGTCCTCCGCAACTCACGAGTCCTCCGCAACTCACGAGTCCCATGGTCTGCGACTGCGAGGCGTGCTGAGCTTGCAATGTTTCAGACTGGCTGCTCGACCCAATTGCATTTTAATATACTACATTTATACACTAAACCAACAGTAAGCCAAGCTAGGCTACGTGGAGAACAGTGTATATTATTTTAAACAAGGTACCCGGCTGATTCATGCGATTGACTGATTCACGCAAGAACACATGTGTGATCAACAACTCATGAGTCCTCGACAACTCATGAGTCCTCCAAAACTCATGAGTCCTCGACAACTCATGAGTCCTCCACAACTCGTGAGTCCGGCACAACTCATGAGTCCACAACTTTGAGTATTCATTGAGGATACTTTCTGGTGAACCACACTACCCACGGGGGCTTATTTCCTGCAGTATATCTACCACACCTGGATCCCTGGTAGATAGCTAGCTATCCGTCTGTTGTTAGCAACTAGCTACCTACCACTCTACCGGATAGCAACTGCTGTCCTTATGTGCATCAACCGGCCTATGGTCCCACATTTCTCCGATCAGCCAGCTGTATAAAGTACCATCAGCTCAGTACTTTCGTTTCAAAGTACGTAATGGATCATACTTCTCATCCCACCTACCAGACCATATCAGTTAACTAGCTGCTGCTGGCTAGCCTACATTGGCTAAGCTACATATTAAGCTAAGCCAATTCCAACAACACAGAACATCTTCAATCAAGACAGAACTGAGATCGACCAACCTCTCAGCTGTGCGACGACACAAATTCATCCAAGGACTTCCAACACTGACGCACTGGAGTTGTGCCCGTCCGATTCAGCCTGTCTCCAACCACCGTCGCTGTCCATCCGCCGGCGCCCACTCCTTGGGCCGCGCTAGCATTTGGCGACGACACTCGCTTTGCAGAACATCCCTGCCATCCTCTAAAAAAATTATACCCTGATTTCTTCAACCTACTCTATGGAATACATTATATAACTCTATCTAACACCCGATTCTCTCTAACACTTCGATCAATGGACCATTTACGATTTGACTATACTGCGCATTGCTAGGTCATCATACATAGCATGGTACCACTGCTAGCTAGCTATCTGCTAGGCCTTTGTTTGGATCTCTTGCACTATGCGCGCATACGCAATTTCACTCACTAACTCCAATTCCTGCCTCTACCCGTGACTGCTTATTGCATATATTTTGTTTTTGTGTATATTGTCTTTTGTCATTATGGCTCACTTTCTGCTGTTTCTGTTAACCTTCATAGCTTTTTTTCACTATAGAGGTTTTATCCACCATTCCCCAGAAAATCTCATGGTTCCTCCCCCGACATCCTCTGCTACTTTGTCTGACCCACCTGGCCTCTCCACTGAGGTAACCTCCTTTACCATTACTCAATGCCTCGGATCACCACCACAGGTTATTAAGCCTTAACTAACATGCCCTCTAAATACACCCCTGCTGTCTTCAGCCAGGACCTCAGTGATCACTGCCTCATTGCGTGCATTCGTAATGGGTCTGTAGTCAAACTGCCTCCGGTCATTACGGTAAAATGTTCTCTGAAACACTTTAGTGAACAGGCCTTCCTAGCTGACCTAGCCCGGATACACTGGAATGATATTAACCTTATCCCAACAGTCGAGGATGCCTGGACATTCTTTAAAAACGCCTTCCTCTCCGTCTTAAACAAACATGCTCCACTCATAGTTTTAGTTTAGAACTAAAAGTCGATATAGCCCTTGGTTTACTCCAGATCTGACCATCCTAGCCCAACACAAAAACACCCTGTGGTGCACCGCTTTAGCCTGAAAATCAGCACGACATCCAGCTCTTCAGGGAAGTAAGGAACCATTACACACGATCAGTCAGGAATGCCAAAACTAGCTTTTTTAAACAAAAATTTGCAACCTGTAGCACCAATTCCAAAACGTTCTGGGACACGGTGAAGACCATGGAGAATAAGAACTCCTCCTCCCAGCTGGCTTCTGCTCTACAACTAGGCAACACTATCACCAGAATCAAAACTGCCATAGATGATCATTTTAATAAGCATTTTGGTATGGCTGGCCATGCGTTTCACTGGGCTAACCTCACCCTGGCCACTGGCCCAAACCCCAGTTGACAGTCCCCCACCCTCTGCAGTACCATGCCCTGGCCTCCCTAATTTCTCCTTCACCCAAATTCAATTAGTTGATGTCCTAAGAGAACTGCAAAAGCTAGACCCTTTCAAATCTGCTGGGCTAGATAACCTGGACCCGTCATTCCTAAAGCTCTCTGCAGCCATCATTTCAGCTCCCATTACTAGCCTGTTTAACCTCTCTCTTGTATCCTCAGAGATCCCGAAAGACTGGAAAACAGCTGCAATCATCCTTCTTTTCAAAGGGGGGACACTCTCGACCCTAACTGTTACAGACCCATATCAATCCTGCCCTGTCTCTCTAAAGTCTTCGAAACCCAGATTAACAAGCAGATTGTCAAACATTTAGAATCCAACAGCACACTATCTGCTATGCAGTCAGGTTTCGGAGCTGGCCATGTCTGCACCTATGCCACACTCAAGGTCTTAAACGATATCACAAATGCCATTGATAAAAGACCCTACTGTGCTGCTGTTTTTATTGACCTAGCCAAGGCATTCGACTCAGTCAATCATCACATCCTTATTGGTAGACTCCGCAGCCTTGACTTTTCCAATAACGGCCTTGACTGGTTCACCAACTACTTCTCTGACAGGGTTCAACTTGTCAAATCTGAGGGTCTGTTGTCTGGACCTATGGATGTCTCTATGGGGGTGCCACAGGGTTCGATTCTTGGGCCGAAACTTTTTTCTGTGTATATTAATGATGTCACTTGTGCTGCTGGTGACTCTCAGATCCACCTCTATGCAGATGACACCATTCTATACACATCCGGCCCTTCATTGGACTCTGTATTAACTAACCTCCAAAAGAGCTTCGACTCCATTCAACACACCTTCTATAACCTTCAACTGCTCTTAAATCCCACCAAAACTAAATGCATGCTTTTCAACCGCACACTTCCCATACCCGCCAACCTGACAAGCACCTCCACTCTGGATGGGTCCAAACTGGAATACGTGGACACCTACAAATACCTAGGTGTCTGGTTAGATTGTTCACTCTCATTTCAGCGTCACATTAACATTCTCCAATCTAAAATAAAATCTAGGATTGGTTTCCTATTCAGAAAAAAGGCATCCTTCACCTATGCTGCCAAAAAGACCCTGGTAAAAATGACCATACTTCCAATCCTTGATTTCGGGGATATCATTTACAGAACTGCCTCCACCTCCCTACTTAAAAAGCTAGACGTAGTCTATAATAGTGCCATCCGATTTGTTACCAATGCCCCATTTAACACCCACCACTGTGACCTATATGCACTAGTGGGCTGGCCCTCATTACACACTCAGGCGCCTGACTGTCACGTATCCTCTAAGAATTTAGAGACAGGCGCGAAGGTTCAATAATGAAAACACTTTATTTAAACAAAAAACCAAAATACTGCCACGAGGGGCGAAGCGTATATAAATCAAAGAGAACACGGGAACAGGACACGTCACAGGATACATTGAACGACAAGAGACAAGACCAAACACTCAACTTAAATACACTTACAAATGAGGACAATGAACAACACCTGTACATGGGAATTAACTACACCGTGATCTATTGGTTAACATGAAACAT
>JACXGM010040846.1:0-10211 GCA_016801145.1 Umbra pygmaea
TTCTTCGTCTTATATCCATCAAATATACAGCAACAGGCAGTTGCGTGGTACTGGTAGGCCTAACTCAGAAGCTCAATACTGTAGCTAACAGCTAATTTAGCCAACTTGTATACAACTTACAAGTAATTATATATCTAACGTTACTTTGCTGTTTTAATGCAAACAACTATATCACGTGTGTAACTATGTGATCAGAAATTGGCGAATGCGTTTACTACTGTACCCGATGGGTTCATATCCGTGTCCTCTTCGTAACGTTGGTTGGTGGGTAAGTCCGCAGAAACTGTTTGCAAAATACTTCTGTTCCTTAAAATGGAACCTTACGTATTCTTCTGTGAGTTTTTAATGGCAGATCGCAAACGACTTGAAAGGTGCATATACTGCCACCTACTGTACAGGAGTGTAAGGCCAAGCAAGGATGTTGGACTCCTTCCTCTCTAACCGGTAGGCGTGGCTTGGGAGTGGCTTCATAGAGCACTGAAGCAAGTGCATTCTGGGAGTTGTTGTATTTCATCCAATTTCACCCAAACTACATTTTCTGGGTTTTCTTGAACCAGAAGGCACCAACTTATAAACTTTATAACATTTCTAATACATAAAAGACCCATTTGAAATATATATTAATCTATCCAGCGGTGAAGTATTCCTTTAAGTCAAGTCTTAGCAGTGTTCTTAAGAGTAATTCTAAAAAGCTTGATAAATACGGGCCCAGAGAAGCAACCAGTTAGTGTAATAGATTACTTTTCTGGGTTGGACTGAGTTCACAACTTATGGGAAGTTCTTTAGTATGACCAGGTAAAAGAAGTTCTGTAAATTTAGATAAAGGTAAAACACTAACCTTAAAACACTAACCTTTACAGTGGATTTCCTGTCAAATTACAACCTTGTTTACAGTGTAGTCATGTTTTAGTTTTTCATAGATCACTGGTCAGTTATGAACTTCTTTTACCTGGGCCCGTATTTATCAAGCTTCTTAGAATTACTCTTAAGAACACTGGATTTTGGATGACGACATAGGCAAGATCCAATCACTAAATAGATGTACTTGTTTAAGAATATTCTCAGGTAATTTCACATTCAATGGTGACATTCATAAGAGGAGTTGACATTCAACAAACATTTGACAATAAAGAATTTTCAAGAGAATTCCTTATGATATACACATTGTAAATTAAAGATCAAAAAAGATTTCCAACACGTTTTCCACAATTTCTCAATTAAATATTTCAAATGAGTGTGCTGTTAACTGACCTGCCTATATAGCCTAGAGTTAATGATGTAATCATAGCCACCATGGATTCCAAAAGATAACCGAACTGGAGAGAATAAAAAACTTTGCTTGCTATAGTTGAATTTCTGAGTGGAGAATATGTAATCTTGAAAGTTGCGCTTTCACTCGCCACCACACTTCGTGTGATACGATGTGCCCTGTGAAGGGATATATCATATATTGCCTATATTAGGATCCAGTGTTCTATTAATAAACTATGAAACAATTGTGAATAAATAGCTTACAAAAAGGCCACCTGTTGTAGTTCATTTGGGCTTCTGTCAGTGGCATATGGAATGGGGTGAGCAGCCACGAACGGGTATCCTCTGTCAGCAGAAAGTGCCTTTCAAACAGCTGCTTCGGGCCACTTTCATTCAATATCGCGCGTCATGGGTAGATCCAGGCCATTTGGGTACCACATCCAAAATGTTGTAGTCTGCATCGAACTCAACTTGTGCGTTGATGCTGTGGTACCTCTTCTTATTCATATAAACATTCTCGTTGACGCTGGGAGCAATGATCTTTATATAAGTGCCATCCATTGCGCCTACTACTCTTGGGAAGCCAGCTATTAGCATGAATTGTGTTTGCTTCTGTTGGATTATGCAGGGTGTTGTTGTGAAGTCAGTGAAACACATGACAATGTGTTGAGCTGTAAGTGCAATAATTTTTTCCATTATCATTCGGCTTTTTGATGGTTGTAATGGGCCAAATCATCAGCATTGTGTTGCAAACAAAGCATAATCACCACCTTCAATTAATCTGAAAATGAATTGCTGCATAAATGTCACTGGTAAAATGACGTTCCTCACTCAGTCGCTGACGAAGATGATGCCTGCTCTGTCCAAACAATACAGTTTTTAATTCATTAAGCGGCGTCAAACAATTAAAAAAACATTCTTACTCTCCTAAAAGATTTGCGCACATCTCTGTCTATGCCATCACAAGCCCCTACTGGCAACTCTTACCACTTGAGATACCTCTCGAGCGGTCTTAAATAGCTGGGAGAGTAAGAGTGATTCTTAGCTTTGAGAAATTTGATAACTTGCTTTTACACTTAAGTTTGAGAGTAGGAGTAAATTTTGTCAATTCTCAGCACTTAAGACTAAAATGGCACTTTGAGAAGCTTGATAAATACGGGCCCAGGTCAATAGACCCTTACTGAGTGTCTATTGTAAACTCAGCCCAACCCAGAAAAGTAATCACTAACTTGTGGCATCTCTGTTCGAGATACAAAGCAAAATGCACAAGCAACCTCGGGAGACATACAGGCCAATACTTGAATAAAAATGTACTGCATGGTTGAGTTACCAGAAAGAAGCCTTTACTGTGTCAGTGCCACAAAAACGTCAGGTTACAATATGCCCGACAACACCTTGACACGCCTCATAGCTTCTGGCACATTGTAATTTGGAATGACAAGACTAAAATAGAGCTTTATGGTCAAAACCACAAGCGCTATGTTTGGAGAGGAGTCAACAAAGCCTTTAGTGAAAAAAATATAATTCCCTCTGTGAAGCATGCTTAATGAGGTTTTGGGGTGGTGTCAGCTCTAAAGGAATAAAGAACCTAGTGAAAATCGATGGCAAGATGAATGCAGCATGTTTTGGACAATATTGGCAGACAATTTGCATTCTTCTGCACAAAAGCTGTCCATGGGATGCTCTTGGACTTTCCAGCACAGCAATGACCCTGAACACATGGCCAAGTTGACCCTCCAGTGGTTACAGCAGAAATATGTGAAGGTTCTGGAGTGGCCATCACAATGACCTTAATATCAGTGAGCCACTCTGGGAAGATCTCAAACGTACAGTTCATGCAAGATGACCAAAGACTTTGCATGACCTAGAGGCATTTTTACTTAGACGAATGGGCAGCTATACGTCCTGCAAGAATTAGGGGCCTCATATCCAACTATCAGAAATGACTGCATGCTGTCATTGATGCTAAGGGGGGGGGGGCAAAAAAAACATTTTAAGAACTAAGGGTATGCAGACTTTTGAACAAGGGTAATTTAATTATTTTCTTTGTTGCCATGTTTTGTTTTATGATTGTGCCATTTTGTTTTGACCTACAGATGAATATGAATCAATTTGAGATTAAAAACGAAATGTTTTGCCGGCTCACTTGTGTTTTCTTAAAAAATTGTACATCTATAAAAAATTCTCCACTTCTATGCAAACTTTTGAGCACAACTGTACCTCCAGTACATTTTTGCTGTGTTCCTGTAATTGTCAGTATATTTTTGCTGTGTTCCTGTAATTGTCATTGCTAGGTTGTGAGCTTAGAATTATAAGGTTCCATCTGCATTCAATGTGATTTAGAAATATTGAATATCAAAGATTCCATGTGCCTGTTGGCAAAGCTTTTACATAGTATATACATTTTTTATAGATCAACAAGGCCATCACCCTAATTATAGTAAGTCTTATCAAAATCCTAGGACAATTGGAAATGATATTTTTTGGAATAGTCCAAATTCAGATGGAACATTCTAATTCTGAGAGATCTGATCCTGTTTACAATTATAAGGTCCCATCTCACCAGCACAATGTACAACTTTTATTTTCAAGGAATAAATATAACCATATTGTCAACTGAATACTTTTGTCCAAACACATGCAGTACATGTGAAAAATGTATAATTTCAAAGGATTTATAAATAATAATAATAATAATAATACATTTAATTTGTATTGCACTTTATATTAAAATAATCTCAAAGTGCTACAGGGCATATAGTAAAAATAAGTCAATAATAAAAAATAAAAGATCAGGTCAAGGAAAACCCATAAAATACATTTAGTAAAAAGCCTTTTTAAAAAGATATGTTTTTAGGTTTTGTTTAAAAACATCAGTAGTTTGTTTGGCCCTCAGATGGTCAGAGAGGGCGTTCCACAGCCTCGGTGCAGCTGATGAGAATGCCCTATCCCCCATACTACAGAGTTTGGTTCTAGGGGCTTGGAGGGTGTTTGTGGTTGCAGAACGGAGGGTGCGTGAAGAGGTCTGAAGGATGAGGAGCTCCTGTAGGTAAACGGGGGTATGTCCGTGAAGGCATTGGTGGGTGAAGAGGGAGACCTTATATTCAATCCTGAGTGAAACAGGGAGCCAGTGAAGAGATTTCAGGATGGGGGTGATGTGGTCATGCTTGCGCACCCTCATCAGGATCCTGGCAGCACTGTTCTGGATGTATTGAAGTCTCTGGATGTTCTTGCCAGAGATCCTGATGAGGAGTGCATTACAGTAGTCCAGCCTGGAGGAGACAAAGGCGTGGACAAGCTTCTCTGCATCTGCCAGGGTAAGTATTGGACAGAGTTTGGCAATGTTCTTGAGGTGATAGAATGATGTTTGATGTGGGTGTCAAAGGAGAGTTGGGGGTCCATTTTAACAGCCAAGTTTGTGACAGATGTGGAAAGGGTGATGTTATGGCTGGAGAAAGTGATACTAGAGATGGTTGAGAGGCGGAGCTGATGTGGTGTCCCAACTTAAATGGCTTCTGTTTTTGAACTGTTCAGCTGAACGAAATTATGCTTCATCCACGCCTCTATCTCCTCTAGGCAGGTGGTCAGTGTGGATGTTGGCAGGGGAGCAGAATAATTGGTGGATGTCCTCAGGTAAAGCTGTGTGTCATCAGTATAACAATGGAACAATATCCCATGTCTGCTAATGACTTTGCCAAGGGGAAGCATGTAGATGGAGAAGAGGTTGGGGCCCAGCACAGAGCCCTGAGGGACACCGCAGGATTTGCCCAGGGCGACATGCTCAGATCTTCCGGTCACGTAGGAGGTAAACCAGTTGAGTGCATTTCCTGAGAGTCCAATGGTGTGTTGCAGGCGATGGAGAAGGATGTTGTGGTCTACTGTATCAAAAGCAGCCGATAGGTCCAGAAGGATGAGTAGAGATGGGGAACCAGTATCTGCTGCCATCAGAAGGTTGTTGGTGACCCTGATCAATGCTGTTTCTGTGCTATGGCCAGGGCGGAAACCAGACTGAAACTTTTCAAACATGTTATTGTGTTTGAGGTGTTTATGAAGTTGTGCTGCAACTGTTTTTTTCCACAACCTTTGATAGAAATGGAAGATTGGAAATTGGCCTGTAGTTGGAGAGAACTTCTGAATTCAGAGTAGGTTTTTTGAGTAGAGGTCTGATGACAGCAGTTTTTAATGCAGATGGGATATGGCCGATCAGGAGGGAGTGGTTTATGATCTTGGTGATGAGTGGAGAGATGGCAGAGATGTTGGTCTTCAGTAGAGCTGAAGGGAAGGGCTCCAGGTCACACGTGTGACATCAATGAAAGAGCAGAGGGGCTGGCCAATTTCAAACATGTCAGCTGTTGGAAGGGGCAGGACAGCACTGACGAAAAGGTTTGAGCGGATGTCGTTTACTTTTTGTTTGAAGGAAGCCATGTGCATGTTGCACCTCTCATCTGTGGACTCAGAGTGGGAGAGTGAAGGGGGTTTGAGAAGGTGGTTTATTGTTGAAAAAAGTTGTTTGGAGTTACCGGGGCTGTTATTGATAATGGTTGAATATAACTTGGCCCGTGTATCCCTCAGAGCTTCTGCATAAGCCCTCCTGTGTTCCCTGTATGCCAGTCTGTGAACGGTCAGTCCACAGGCCTTGAGCCGCCGCTCAAAGATACGGCCAGCTGCCTTCATCTTTCGTAGCTCACAGGTGTACCAGGGTGCTGATCGTGTGAATGAGACTGACCTGGATGTTAAGGGGGCGTGGAGGTCCAGGAGACTGCTCAGGGACTGGTTGTGAAAATCCACAGAGTCATCAACAGAAAGGACAGTAGAGGCAGAGGAGAGGATTTGAAGGTCCAGGGCCAAGGCATCCACATTGATGTTTTTCAGCTTTCTGAATTGAATCTGTCTTTTTGGTTTGATAAGGAGGGGAGGAAAAGGCAGCTCCATTGACACAACCTTGTGATCTGAAACACCAAGATCATAAACCTGTAAATTACTGATGGGGACAGAGTTAGACATGACCAGATCAAGTGTGTGTCCCTTGGAATGTGTGGGGACATCAACATGTTGTTGTAAGTTCAGGGAGTCTAGCAACTGAAGGAAATCGGCAGCAGGCTGACATGAGGGAGTGTCAACATGAATATTTATATCTCCCAGGATTATAGTATTGGCAGAGGTAGTACAGAGTATTGTGAGAAGATCAGATATTTCCGGGATGAAAGCAGAGTTCGGTTTAGGTGGCCAGTAGATAAGGAGAACAGTCATGTGAAATGGGGGCTTACATATAAATGCAAGACACTCGCAGGAAGATGTTGCAGGCAGCGTGATGGGGGACAACTCCAGGTCCTGTCGATGAATGACAGCTAGGCCACCACCATGGCCAGTACTGCGAGCTGCCTCCAAATAACTGTAGCCGGGGGGACAGGCTTCATTTAGGGCAGAGTAAACCTCTGGCTTGTGCCAGGTTTCCGTCAGACACATAAAGTCATGTCCTTTCTCTCTGATGTGTTCTACAATCAGTGTGGATTTATTGTTAATGGATTGAGTATTGAAGAGTTTGAATTTGACCAATGACTGTGGGGTGAATCTCGGTAGAGTTCGCAAAACAATAAAATCCACTCCGCGCGGACTGGAATCCACTCCAGAAAACGTATCCAGCCGAGAGTGCGTGGATCCCATGCTGGAGTGCAGAGGTCTTGCAAAATTTCCAGTGTTGATTGTAGCTGGAGCGACGGTACACTGATGACGCGTCAGACATGCGACGGATGACCAGAGAGATGGGGTGTTTGTAGCAGAGCAGCTTGGTTGGTTATGGAAGATGAACTTTCGACCGGAGCCTTTATCAATGTAACGAGAATGGCGGAGAAGTCCAAGCTCTTTAATGCTTGTGATTTGAAATCCTGGTGTGGTTGCGGGATTTAGCCGTCGAAGTTTGGAGCTGGAATAGCTGAGCACCATACTGACCGAGGAGGGATGCTAGCCAGACAACGTTAGCAAACAATATTAGCACCACGTCAGTGGAAGGGAGAAAGTTGTCCGTCAAGGTGCTATGATGGTTGAAAACAGAGTTCTCTTGAGTGGACATCTAGAAGTCATCAGTAGCAGGTAGGTGCCGAGCTCCCTTTCTTTTCCACCGGTATAAAAACAATGGGTGAGACGTAAGATACGAAGTTCAGAATAACTAGTGCACAAGGCTTATAAAAGTAGCACAAATGCACAATATCTTAAAAGTACAAAAATAACACAGGAAAACTAGAAGAAAAAACAAACTATCTGTACTATTAAAGATAGGGTGCAGAGAAGCGGCGAACAAGCAACGCCAGCGTCCTCTCTGTACCGCAGCAGCACTCCTGCTAAATAACATAATATTTATATTTTAATAATTAAAAGCATTTATATTCAACATGTCAATTCTTATGCATTTTCATATGCATTTAGGCAGTAACGAGTTTGAAAGAGCCCAAAATCACATGAAATACATTCTGACTGAACTATTTTTTCAAAACCAAAATATGTGAAATATGAATGTATGAGATTGTCAATTATGTTTATAGGGAACTAAATTTAACACTTGAATAACGTTAAATATGAACATATGAAGATCATGACATCATGATTTTGCTAGGGTGGATGGGCATATAAATCTGCGACCTGCATGCCAGTGTTCGCTAGTTCAAGTCCAGAGTGACACTTTGTGTGTATTTTGTTCTACATTGCTTGCGTGATGCAGACAGGCGATTGTCTGTTTTTTTTGTAATGTTAACCCTAACCTTAATCCCAAACTTAACCTCAGTAATGTCATATCCAGTGTTGGGTAAAGTTACTCTTAAAATTACTTTTAAGTTACTTGTTGAGTTCACACGTTTTGGGAAGTCCCTAATTAAGACCAAATTATCAGTTAAATGGAGTTCAAATCTTACTGCTGTGCATGAATAATATTTTCTTTACTCTTTCTAATTGTTTTATAGGTCACAGTTTTTTCTTAAATCCTAGCTATTTATCCCTTCCAAAAATTGTCAAAATACATCATGGCAGAGTTTTGTCAAATTCACTTTCTACTTCCCATCTGTAATGTGTTTAGTAAACAAAGACAGAATTTGAGGAACGAATTATCTGGCTCTAGCATGTACGGTTCGTGAAATACCAGTAGTTGCCTTGAAGTGTTAACAAAGCTTCACAAATTCATTCAATGTTAGATTTCTAATGGTATTGTTACATTTTCTAATTATCCATGTGAACTAGCTAACACATAGACTAGCACAGATAAACATACATAGCTAAAATATGGATTGTGATTGGTCCTACATTATTCATTGAGGCTTTTGGTTGGATCACAGTTAGAATGTTATAACTCCAATGTCCTTCCTATTTTGCAGAGAATCATGCACAGATCAAGTGGTATGGCTGGTGGCACTGTCATGCTGAAGTGTCATTTTAGGATGATCCTACAGGAAGGGTATCACATAAGGGAGGACAATGTCTTCACTGTACCACACAGCATTGAGATTGCCTGCAGTGACCACAAGCTCAGTCCAATGATGCTGTGACAAACAACGCCTCCAAATAGACCCCGCTCCAGATTACAGGCCTCGGTGCAGGCAAGGGTGTCACGGACTCAGGAGTGCAAATTTGCACGCAGCCAAAATTGTTGATCTCTACATCTGCTGTGTGGATTGTTTCCAGCACAACTCACATGCTCTGCTCTACATCAGGAGAATGTAATGGGGAAGTGGCAATGTGTTAACTAATGGCTATTCGGCAAACAGAAATTATGATATCAAGCTCTTCTCCTCATGAACGCTTGTCTTTGTACCTGAAAAATGGTAGTTGGGGCTCAGTTAACTTATAGCTACTTGTGATGTATCTAATTATTAATCAAAGAAAGACATGAGCATTTGTAAAAAGAGCAAATTAAGACTCTTCCATTTCGAGACAGAATCTGGTGTTTATTCCATGGTAAAATAGGACAAAGACGACTAACACATCTTTTACAAGCATTATATTTCAAACCTGAAAACTCTTCTCTCTCCTGATTGGCTGACTCCCCTGGCATCTTCTCTTAATCCTAAAACCAAACTTTTAGGTTCAAATTACTTATTTGCCAGTCCTAGCAACCCCCATTGTTATTTCCTGCTTATCCTATGACTGGTCAGGATTAAATGACACCTGACCCAAAGCACATTCCTAGCTTTTTCCTATCTTAACTTGAAAGGCAGATGTCGCAAACCCTAAAGCTAATTATCTCCCCTGACCAACACCCCATCTGTCTAAACAAAAGGTTGACCCTATACTTTCTTCCTGTCCTGAGGATTTATCACCCCCTCGATTGTAAAGCAAACGTTTCTGATCTCACAATTTTGGTGATAAAACAGGCTTCCAATACTATACATTCAGTCTGTAATACAAGGTACAGTCATGACTTCAAAATGCTAATAAATGATTCAATCTTCCATAGATTATTATGAGCTTCTCAAAAATACTAAACATGACATTCACACCTGTGACACATTTCCGGATATTGTTAAATGAAAAGACATTCCATTTTCTTTTAAAATACCAATTAAATATTTCTATAATAGTTATTTCTCGTATATATTTACTGTTTACTGTAAAAAACCTCGACATATTTCCCCCTTAAAACGATACTAATCGTTTTCAAAACAATAAATGTAGTTTCAAACAAACCGACAGACTTCAAATTTCAAACCTCCTGTCAATTCAACCAAAACCGTGTCCATCAGCTTAAAGTATAACATCCTTGTTGCATAAGCCTTTAAACATTGTCAAATCATTATCAGCACAATTCAATAATCATGTAATCATTACGTTGTATAAACAAATCTCAACCAAAATGCATGCTTCTAATATCACTAAATTTCAGTGAAGTTACACCTTACATTCCCCTTTCTGGCAGAAAATCCCATATATTTTAGTCCTCAATTAACTTCAATCCAATCTTCTTTTGTTCCTTTTCA
>JACXGM010040847.1:0-10211 GCA_016801145.1 Umbra pygmaea
GATCATTCAGAAATCATTCTAATATGCTTTTCACTGCAACTGTACTTTTCACAGTATTATATATATTTTTTCATTGCTGGCTTATTTTAGGGAAAGTGTAGTGAATAAGAGACCAGTGGATCAGTAATAAACGTCTTCAAGCACATGGCAAACAGAAGGTTGCTGTTATAATTAGGTTGAATGATGCCCTGAAACCCTGTATATCTATACTATTACTATGGCTGTTATGAATAGTGATTATATTATATATATATATATATATATATAAGGAGGGGGTGCCCTTTTTCCAGTTTCGACACGTGCCCCTCAAAAGGTCTGTGCACGGCCCTGCTGTGAAGTCAGTGAAGCATGGTGGCGCAAGCATCATGACATGGGGATGTTTCTCATACGATGGTGTCGGGCCTATTTATCGCATACCAGGGATCATGGATCAGTTTGAATACACCAAAATACTTCAAGAGGTCATGTTGCCTTATGCCGAAAAGGAAATGCCCTTGAAATGGGTGTTCCAACAAGACAATGACCCCAAACACACCAGAAAGCAAGCATCATCTTGGTTCCAGACCAACAAGATTTATGTTAATGGAGTGGCCAGCCTAATCCCCGGACCTTAATCCAATAGAATACTTGTGGGGTGACATCAAAAATGCTGTTTATGAGGCAAAACCAAGAAATGCAGAGGAACTTTGGAGTGTTGTCCAATCGTCCTGGGCTGGAATACCTGTTCATAGGTGCCAGAAATTGGTCAACTCCATGTAACACAGATGTGAAGCAGTTCTCTGAAACCATGGTTATACAACTAAATATTAGTTCAGTGAATCACAGGGTGGCTAAATCTTCAAACAATTTTCAGTTTATACAGTAAATGTTTAGAGTTTGTAAAGACAAATGCTGACACTGCTATTTTTTTGAACAGCCTAACATTTGTTTTTCTTCAATTTCTGTAAAGCAATAACAAATTCTATAGAATTCTATTCATGTTTTAATTTGGAATAGACTGTGCAGTGTTACCAATGCATTTGCTTGTATGGAAATAAAAGCTATTGTATGGATAACCTTTACTTACTTTTTTAGACACACTGCTATTACATAAAAAAACTGTATTTCTGAAAGAGAAAACGCCACTTGAGAATAAACAAAACTTTTGCCGATATCTGACATATAAGTATACATATATGTCATACCCATACTTATCATCATAAAGTAGGGCTGAAACGATTAGTCGACATTATCGACAACGTGGACAATAAAAAATTGTCAACAAATATTTTTGTTGTCGACAAGTCGTTTGATCTCATAGGACCTATTTTAAGTGCCTGCAGTAACATAACTTGACCAGTGCGGCGCTGTAGCGCTAGACTGTAATGCAGCCCTCCCGTATGCAATCCAATACAAGTAAACAGCGTTAAACTGTCAGTGTGCAGACCATAGATTGTATATTACAAGACGGAGCAGAACAAGTCGTGTGTGGGAAAGTTTCAATAAAGTTCAAACAAAAAAATGCTATCATCTGTAATCAAGGCGGTAGTCTTAGACACGGAAGTTGATGCAACCATGGGCTTAGCGGCCAACCGTGGAACTGCACCCATGCGGCCCAAAAGCATTTTTTCCCATAGACTTTCATGGTGAAAGAAACTTCTATATGTCAGTGGATCATTTTTTGGGGGGTACATCAACTTACCAGCCCGAACACTTAAAGGGTCCTTGTTTAAAACGTAACATTTTTAACATTTTTAAAATTCACTAGTAGCCAAATCCAGAGTTATTATACCAGGCATGATGAACGTGCACAATAAACGCACGCAGAACCGCGGGACTGCGCCCGCCTACTTTGCCCTGTACTGCGCCAGTTCACATGACGTTGACGTTTTCCCGGAGGTCCTGTTGCAATATGCGCTAGCTGAACCTGGGAGTCGCTCAGGTGATAATACAGTCAGTCAGCTATGGATGAAAATATTCTACATCAACGTTCAGTTATGGTAAGTTCAATACTTAGATTCAATACAGGAAAATAGCTGTTTGGCCTTCTGTTTAATAAATATATATGTGTACTATTGTGTCTACGTTATGACGTTGCATAACGGAGTTGACTTTGGCTAACCTCACACCGAGTATTACAGTGTATTTTAACTTAACTCAATATTACTTAGCTAGCTAACGTTATAGAAAGCTTGCTAACTAGTTAACAATTGACTGAAAACTGTGTGTGTGTTGTAAAACTAATACTTTTTTGTCGTCATAAGTGTAATGCATTTAATACATGTATTTTAAAGTAATTACATTGTCTATCTGTCATAGTCTGTGAACGAGTCTCTGCAGCTATTTGGACGAGGTTAACAACATTTATATATTTCCATAATCCTTTAATGAAGATGATACACAAATTGATGGACCTGGCAGGATATATGTATTATAGGAACAAACACATAAGTAGTCGGAGTGCTAGCTAATGCAACTGAATATGCATTTGCTGAACTATATTCATTACAAGCATTCTTATTTATTTTATTTGCATAATCCTTTGATAAAGATGATACACAAATTGATGGACCTGGCAGGATATATGTATTATAGGAATGCACACATATAAGTTGTCTGAGTGCTAGCTAATGCAACTGAATATGCATTTGCTGATTATTTTTTTTATTTTATTTTTTTTTTTAAAGTAGGGAGTAAGTTTTTACTTACTTTATTTAAGAGTTGGAAGATACCACCAGATGGACTGAGCCCGAGAAAAGAAGAAACCCCAATGGGGTCCCGGCCACACTTGGATAAAGTGAACTATATTCATTACAAGCATTCTTATGTATTCTATTTGTGTAATCCTGTGATTACATATGACAAATAACACTTGATTGATTGTGAACTAAAGTCACTGACCTTATCATTACTTTATGAGCCACAGTCATTTATTATACACTCACCAAAAGGATTATTAGGAACACAATACTAATACTGTGTTTGACCCCCTTTCGCCTTCAGAACTGCCTTAATTCTATGTAGCATTGATTCAACAAGGTGCTGAAATCATTCTTTAGAAATGTTGGCCCATATTGATAGGATAGCATCTTGCAGTAGATGGAGATTTGTGGGATGCACATCCAGGGCACGAAGCTCCCGTTTAACCACATCCCAAAATGCTCTATTGGGTTGAGATCTAGTGACTGTGGGGGCCATTTTAGTACAGTGAACTCATTGTCATGTTCAAGAAACCAATTTGAAATTATTCAAGCTTTGTGACATGGTGCATTATCCTGCTGGAAATAGCCATCAGAGGATGGGTACATGGTGGCCATAAAGGGATGGGCATGGTCAGAAACAATGCTCAGGTAGGCCATGGCATTTAAACAGTGCCCAATTGGCACTAAGGTGCCTAAAGTGTGCCAAGCAAACATCCCCCAAACCATTACACCACCACCCCCAGCCTGCACAGTGGTAACAAGGCATGATGAATCCATGTTCTCATTTTGTTTACGCCAAATTCTGACTCTACCATCTAAATGTCTCGACAGAAATCGAGACTCATCAGACCAGGCAACATTTTTCCAGTCTTCAACTGTCTAATTTTGGTGTGCTCTAGCAAATTGTAGCCTCTTTTCCTATTTATAGTTGAGATGAGTGGTACCCGGTGGGGTCTTCTGCTGTTGTAGCCCATCCGCCTCAAGGTTGTGCATGTTGTGACTCGAAATTGCTTAAATCACCTTTCCCATTCTGACATTCAGTTTGGAGTTCAGGAGATTGTCTTGACCAGGACCACACCCCTACATGCATTGAAGCTACTGCCATGTGATTGGTTGAGTAGATAATTGCATTAATGAGAAATTGACTGGGTGTTCCTAATAATCCTTTAGGTGAGTGTATATGTATATATATGTGATGATTTTTCCACCATATATGCCGATATAGGATATGCAAGTTATATACAGTACACATATGGCCATACAGAATATTAGATTTTCATATGGGATGTAACGGCAGTTATGAATAAAAATAATCCTGAGCGATGAGCATGGCACACAATACCAAAACCCCCAAAACCATTATATCA
This sequence comes from Umbra pygmaea, assembly GCA_016801145.1. Classification (NCBI taxonomy): domain Eukaryota; kingdom Metazoa; phylum Chordata; class Actinopteri; order Esociformes; family Umbridae; genus Umbra; species Umbra pygmaea. Next base: position 4,049 of record JACXGM010040847.1, read on the forward strand.
ATATATACCACTAACACTAACCATTACCATAATGTGCAGTACCCTAAACAGATCCCTCAACCACATAGTCATCCTTATGTAACAGCGACTCCAAGTCAAGACGACTGACATCTGTTGCGATAGGATCAATGAATTGAATACCTCAGAAAACCAAATCTGCCACAGTAGATCGTCCAACAATATTAAATCCACACCTCCTTTCTTACGATCATCACATTTAATCCTAACCTCAACCATCCATCAGACTTCTTTGATACAATGGGCCCTATCTTGCACCCGGCGCAATGCAGCACAAAGCCCGAACCCAAGTGTCTTTGCTAGTTTAAGTCTGATGCAGTTGTCAATTTTACGTCCGGCGCCCGCGTCGTTTAAATAGCAAATGCACCTGCACCCATCTTTGCGCCCATGGGCATGCTGGTCTTATAGGGAGGTGTGTTCAGGATAATTCTTGGCGTAATGCTATCTTGAGTCTGCGGAAAATGATCGTGCCATTGACCAACTAAAACTTGGTCTAAAGTCAATAGCGCAGCATGTCATTGTTATTTTAACAGAAAATTAGTCAAATTCACCTACGCTTATGCACAGCGCGTGCACATTATGCTTGTTACACACACAGGGAAGCACAGCAGCACACAAACAAAATGCAAAAGTTAAAAAATGTAAATATTACAGTGCAAATCCACCATCATAATAGCAATGCGCCAAGGTACAAAAGCATCTGGCTTAAAAGGAATGGGAGATGACACGCCTAAAACATACTCATGAATTAATGAAGACATACAGTATACCAACACATTCAACTTAAGGTCTTACTAAGATAAAGAATCAGAGAAGAACCCTTTGTAAAAGAAACCAATAACAGATCTCACTAGAACCACTAAAATGTAGATGTACACAGAACCAATATTAAATCTCACAAGAACCATTTTATATGTTCTTCTAAGAACAAAAGCAGGGTCTGTAAAACACCATTGTTATAAGGTTTCTAAAGGAACAATTCTTTGGATTGACATAGAGAACCATAAACAGTTCTTTCAGGAACCATTTTTTGGGGTTCCAAGTTACACCGAACATGGTTCTCTAAAACACCTTGGCCCCTATCTTGCACCCAGCGCAATTGACGTTTTACACCGACACATGTATCATTCCTATTTTGCACCCGGGAATGAACTTGCGCTCCCGGGGTGGTTCAGCGAAAAGAGGAGGCGTGTTCTGGTGCAAACGTTCCCTGGTACTATTTTGTAGTTGCCGAATACAATTCCCCACAGACCAGGAAAAACCTGGTTAAAGTCAGTGGCATTTTATTCAGATGCACAGACCGTATGTTCAGATGCTATTTTAAGGGTGCAAGCTTGGCCATAATGTAGCGTGTGCACATTGCGCAATACACTTTGCTCCTCTAATCTACACAGACACAGCAGTTCCCATTTCTGCAAACCATACATAATTCAAAAAAATATATTACTGCATGAAGGAAATCATTGTGGTGTGTTGATGAAGATGTGAAAAATAGGCATAAATCTGGTGTACACATTTAACCAAAATATTCAGGCTGAATTTTTCATACTGATATACATCAACCACTAGGGAACCATTCAATCAACATACAAGTAATTTGCGATACTATATAGGAGATGTGATGCTGAACTACATGTGTGTCACTTAATCCAAATTCCCCAGCAGCAGAACGGGAAAGGAGAGCTTTTTTAACAGAAGAGCTGCTGCATCATCTATAGTGAGGTAAGCAATGTAATCTCAGTCTAATGTTAGACTACATTGCAAAAATATCACCATGCCTTCAAAACCTTGTGATTCAGTGAGAGTGAACCCAAAACATCGGAAAGTAGGCTATGTCTTGTGACATTTCTATATTTACATTTTGTAAAAGAGAAAAATCTATAGCAATCCGCCATTATAATATCAATCCGCCATGGAACAAGCGCACCTGTTCTTAAAGGGAATGTGAGATGATGCACTGATTGGTTTATTGCACGCCCAAACCACACCTATGACAAATGTAGCTACTTTAGACCTACCCATTTTAGATTTGCGTCAGGCACAAGAGTCATTTATCTCACCGGTATAATAGCAACAGCACCCAAGATCCGCCCACAAAGTCACTTGCGTTTCGCGGTTGATACTTGCATTTCAGATCATTAAAATATGGCCCCTTGCCTGAAAAGGCTCTTAATAGATCCAAAATCGGTTTCCCTATGGCATCGTGCTGAAGAACCTGAATTGGTTCCAACTTGAACTGATTTCTTTAAGAGTGAAGTGCCCCACAGTAACACTATAACACCATAACACAACTGACCTCTAGTGCCCCACAGTAACACTATAACACCATAACACAACTGACATCTAGTGCCCCACAGTAACACTATAACACCATAACACAGCTGACCTCTAGTGCCCCACAGTAACACTATAACACCATAACACAACTGACCTACAGTACCCTACAGTAACACTATAACACCATTACACAACTGACCTCCAGTGCCCCACAGTAACACTATAACACCATAACACAGCTGACCTCTAGTGCCCCACAGTAACATTATAAAACCATAACACAACTGACCTACAGTGCCCCACAGTAATACTATAACACCATAACACAACTGAGCTACAATGCCCCACAGTAACACTATAACACCATAACCAGTGTTGGGAAAGTTCCCTTTCTACATGAACTAGTTCATAGTTCAGTTCACAAATTTTAAAATGACCTAGTTCAGTTCATAATTCATACTTCAACATTTTGAACTAAGTTCACAGTTCCAAAAATGAACTAGGTTTTAGTTCTTTTTTTCCATATGTTGCTGCGAGCTATTATTTTTCAAAATTATTGCCACAGCCCTTATAGAACCACAGACACCAATTATTTTTATCAGTTTTAACACTGAAACTATGCGTCAGATTTCATCTTCATGTCCAATTTTGAATCCTTATCCAACCAGGGTTTACAGTACATTAGCATTCAGGGGACAGCATTTCTCCATTGTTGCTTTAACACTTGTTGCTGTCCATCCAGTCCACACTAGTAGCAGCTACAGCTTTCACCCCTACTGTATATTCTCAAAAACATGAGGAAAATTAGCTGCTTGAATGGTATTTTTTAAATGTACAGTAGCCTACATATATCTACAATTTCCCTATACATAAAAAAACCTATCCCGAACCCCCCAAAAAATAACCTGTTTTAGTGCAAGGGGATGTCCTACCTCCTTGCAGAAATGTTATTTTGTAATTTTTTTGTTTGATTTCTGTCTGTAATGTTTTTAGTTTACCAAAATATACTCAGTGAAAAGTATCCAACTTTGAAATGCGATTTCTCCGGCTGTCATTAATCCACATGAACAAACCACTACTCATTATTTGCATTGGGATTATTTTATCAGTGGAACCCCCTCTTTCCAACCCTATTGGTACCATGTTGGTATTGTGCAGCTACATCATTGCAGAGTTGCTATTTTGTCATTTTCACGTCCTACTTCCTGTCTGTAACGTGTTTAGTAAAAAAGAGAGCTCCGGCTCTCATAAACTCACATGGATGAGCAACACTCATTCTTTTCGGCTAATCTTCATAAGCTTTAGTTGCTAGCCTGTACGGTTTGTGAGATAATCGCAATACAACCGCTAAATTTGTTAAACTGAGAGAGCTTGCCGTTCACAAACACCAGAATGAACGAGTTCACTGTAACGTTCATCAGGCAGTAATACAGTAGCCTACGTTCAATTCACGTTCGCCCAAAATATGAATGAGTTCATGAACTATCGTTCAATGAATGCGTTCAGGCACAACACTGACCATAACACAACTCACAGTGCCCCACAGTAACATTATAATACCATAACACAACTGGTGTCCGGTACATCACAGTAACACTATAACACCATAACACAGCTGACCTCCGGTACATCACAGTAACACTATAACACCATAACACAGCTGACCTCCGGTACATCACAGTAACACTATAACACCATAACACATCTGACCTCCGGTACATCATAGTAACACTATAACACCATAACACAGCTGATCATCGGTAGACCACAGTAACACTATAACACCATAACACAGCTGATCTCCGGTACATCACAGTAACACTATAACACCATAACACAGCTGATCTCCGGTACATCACAGTAACACTATAACACCATAACACAGCTGATCTCCGGTAGACTATCGTAACACTATAACACCATAACACAGCTGATCATCGGTACATTACAGTAACACTATAACACAATAACACAGCTGATCTCTGGTACATCAGAGTAGCACTATAACACCATGACACAGCTGACCTCCAGTGCACCACAGTAACACTTTAACAGTAAAACACAACTGACCTTCAGTGCCCCACATTAACACCATAACACAGCGGATGGTCTAACACTCAGAGACCTTCCATTTTCTCTTCTTCCAGTTGTTAAGGAATGCCTCCATCCTTGAGAAATGCCTTCCCTGAAGAAATCCACTTTTTAAACAGGTAGTTTTACTCTGTTTTATGTTCCCATATTGTCTTGCAGAACTAGCATTGCTGTGGCTGCTGATGAAGTCTCTTCTCTGCCAGGTCAGGGGATTGGCTGACTAGAGCCAGAGTGTGGGCTGCAGCGAGCTCTGCCTTATGTGTGGCCGCTGGCAGAACTCAGGAGCTGTACCCTGGATGAGTGACATTACTGCAGATTATCGCCCTGCGCTTGGCAGCCTTCTGAGTGTGTCTGTTTGCCCCACTGGACACTCACCGTGCCAAAGCATGTTTAAAAGTGGTCACACTACTCCCCACTGGAGGACTCTAATTCTATTTGGGATGTTTTGAGGGGCTGACACTCTGCAACTTCTGCGGGGAGAGGGCCTGGAGGCTAGGGCAGTCATGGAGGGGACGTCCAGGCAAGGGTGCTGCCTAGGGACTCCACTGGATAAGCTGAATAGTTAATAGACAGCTGTTGACATGTGTGTATATCTGTGTGTTTCCAGAATCATACTACTGCACAACAACAGCACAACATATCACAATACACAACAACAGAACAGTATTCCACACCCTACAAGAAAACACAGTAAAAAGAGCAAGTACCTACAGTACCTGTCGCAAGTATGACAGATTCAACCCAGATCAGGGTTGGGTCCTGGGTCAGACCTTGGAATTTAGGGGTCTAGTGGATCTGTGAAGACCTCTAATATGAGGTGAGATGTGGGTGACATAAGGGAGGACATGGGGTGTGATATGAGTGGAGATGTGGGTGATATATGTGTGGTGTAACAGTCTCCCCATCTTGGAGTGACTGAGTTGGTGGCTCCAGATCTGCAGCTCCCCCTCTAGCTTCTCTACCCCAGGGGATGGCGTCAGGATCCCCCTCCTGAGGGGTGCCTTTCATGGCTGGAGCTGTGACTTTAGGGATTTTCATACAAGGTCTCCCCCTCCTGGAGTGCCGTGTGGCTTGTATGTTCTGTTAGACCTGGACATTCAGTGACATCATCTCATCCACCAATAGATTGCTTGTATGTGCATCAACAACCCACACCAGTTCCCCATTCAGCCAATTACATGTGTGTTTAAGTTCCTGGTTTTGTTTGGTCGGCTGTCGGTCATTGTTAGATGTTAAATGTTTTGTGTGTGTTATGTGTATGTTATTCTGATTCTTTTTGACTCCTTGAAGTCTGTTTGTTTCTCTATAGTTGTTATCGGTGTTAAACACAGTTTTATTTGATCCTGTCTCCGTTTCTCCCTGCAACATTGACCAACATCACAGGTGGATATGTGGGTGATATATGGGTATAGATGTGGGTAAAATATGAATGGAAATGTGGGTGATATATGGGTATAGATGTGGGTAAAATATGAATGGAAATGTGGGTGATATATGGGTATAGATGTGGGTAAAATATGAATGGAAATGTGGGTGATATATCGGTATGGATGTGGGTAAAATATGAATGGAAATGTAGGTGATATATGGGTATAGATGTGGGTAAAATATGAATGGAAATGTGGGTGATATATGGGTATAGATGTGGGTAAAATATGAATGGAAATGTGGGTGATATATGGGTATAGATGTAGGTAAAATATGAATGGAAATGTGGGTGATATATGGGTATAGATGTGGGTAAAATATGAATGGAAATGTGGGTGATATATGGGTA
>JACXGM010040848.1:0-10212 GCA_016801145.1 Umbra pygmaea
CACACACACACACACACACACACACACAGTGAGGTATTCAACTTGTAATTCAGCAGCATTTATTTTAATTTCCAGCTCTGCCAGTTGGATTCCATTCATATAAAACATCTAGCCTTTTTATTGCGCGTTTGTAAGAGGCACTCAATTTTAAACAGTGTTACATGGAAAGGGACGACCTATTTAAGGGCTGACCATTAGGTTCAATAGCCTACATTGTTAATTGTCGCTACAGTTCACCGACCCCTATCATTTTCTACTGTTAGTGCTTTCTTTATTCCTTACTCAGACCATCAGGAACAGTGCCATTATAAAGGTGGAGCAGTTGTCCTTCCTACGTTTCACAGGCCAGCAGCCTACAGTCCGTATCAATAGCTGTAATTAAACTGTGAAAAATCACAGTTATTTAACAGCTTTAATGTGGTGTGAATAAAAAAACTCAATGAAGTAAGAGGACACTAACTTGCAGAAAAATTACATTTTGTGACCATAACCACTCATCCAAGAAATGTGCTGTATAATACTGCGTTAAACTCAGGAAAATAACTGCAAATATAACCTAATAACATCTTCAATTGTCCTCTTTTTAGCCAATCAGAGTCATTGTTGCCTGTGGGTGGGGACTCTGGGAATATGTTGGCCGTATCTCATCCTGTCAACACTAATTACAGTTTACTCACGCTCAGAGTGCCTATTCACCATTGTTTTACCTTATACAGAGGCTTCACTAGGGTGCGCCTTAAATGAGCCCCTAATCACTATGCAGTGTACTGCACTACTGTAGCCCACTGCTCACAGGGCTCTGTCAGAGGTAGTGATCGAATGTTGGAGTAGGGTGATATTTAGGACACAGAAAGTGTCCCCTGAACTGCTACCCCGCCACCACCCCAGCAACGTCTAAACATGAAACCTGTTACCCTCCCTAACAAGCCTCACTTTCTCACATCCCAGACGTATCCCACAATGCCCATGTCCTCATGCCTAAACACACACACACACCATCCCACTGCATTTAGATCAACTACTTACCCATAATTCAATGCTCCAGCATGAGCCAGTTTACCCAAGATGCATCTCCCCCCACCATTCCAGAGTTCTTTGCTCTCCCTGTCGTCCTACTCGGCCAGCTGCCTTACCTGCCCTGATGTGACTCCCCCTTACTTTTCGCTCCACCCCACCCTACCCTGCCCTCATTCCTCTCTCCTCCCTCCACCCCCGGTTTGCTCCAACTGGCCGCAGCACCAACCCCCCCCCCCACCATGAAGCTCTCTGCCAGCACGTCTGTGCTCCATTAGTGCCTGGCTATCCTCCATTAATTACACCAAACTGGGTCCTCAACCTCTTTTACAGCCAATCAGCCAATCACAGCCCTGCTGTTGATGAGACGGAGCAGAGAGCTCAGTTGTGGAGCCAGGCCGGTTGCGGACACACCAGGCTCACAGGTTAGGACCAGAAGTACGGGGGAAGTGTGACCGAGCCAAATATTTTCATGTGTAGGTTGGGGCCCTGCCCGTCGTGTATCTTAAGCAGTGCCAGTGATCCCTGGTGGATGAGATTTCAGAATATGTACCACAGAAGGTACAACAGACGAAGCTGTGACACGGAACAGCTTATGTTAGTTTATTGCAAGGCCTTTGAGGAATACCTCTCACCCCTTCTCACCCTGTCTCACCCCGGTTACTCTCTCTTACTCTCTCTTATACATTCTTATTAGCTAATGCCCAACACTCATCACACTTCAACAGCCGACACCACACGTATAGGCCTTTATATCCGACACCACACGTATAGGCCTTTTTATTTCAGTAATTTAGCAGATAACGTCTCCAGTATACAGGTCATTAAATGTGCTGCATAACCTTCTGTATATTCTCTATGTCTGTACGTGTGACGCCGGTTTTAAACCCTTTAAACTTTAACAATACAGAGAGTGAACACAGAGCTAAAGGTGAAAAAAGGTCCTCTTTCTGTTTTTAGCCCACCGAGGTGAAAGATATGCGACAGAGTGGATCAAGACAGCAGCAAACGATGCAGAGCACAGCCTATCCCCGGAGAAAGAGATACGAAGAGATGGAGAGAATAAATCGACAGAAATAGAGAAAGACAGACAGAAGTGCTTGAGGAGTGATACAGTACACACAGACACTACACACAGACACTACACACACACTACACACACACTACACACGTTAGAAACACACTGCTCATGTACATGTACTCATATGGTCTATGCCTGCTGCTGGAATCACCAAACCTCAGTATGTTGGACTGCAGCACAATGCATGATACTGAAATGTATGGTCCTGAAATGCATGGTACTGAAATGTATGGTACGGAAATGTACAGTATGCTACTGAAATGCATGTTAGTAAAATGTATGGTAGTGAAATGCATGGCACTGAAATGCATGGTCGTGAAATGCATGGTCCTGAATTGTATGATACTGAAATGCATGGTCCTGAAATGTATGGTATTGAAATGCAGGGTCATGAAATGCATGGTCCTGAAATGTATGATACTGAAATGCATGGTCCTGAAATGTATGGTACTGAAATGTACAGTATGCTACTGAATTGCATGGTAGTGAAATGTATGGTCCTTAAATGCATGGTCCTGAAATGTATGGTACTGAAATGTACAGTATGCTACTGAATTGCATGGTAGTGAAATGTATGGTCCTTAAATGCATGGTACTGAAATGTATGCTACTGATATGCATGATAATAATAATAATACTAATAATACTACATGGTACTTATATAGCGTCTTTTAAGGACCCAGAAATGCTTTACAAAACTAGCAAAACAATGGTATTGAAAGAGGAGAGGAATGAGGGTGGGCTTGTGTTCATGACTGCTATACATTTAAAACCATGACAACAGCAAAGCAACACTCAGCCCAGAGTGGCTCGTCCACCCGTCTCCTAGGTAATATCAGGTTCCATCTGCCCTTGGCTCTGACTGGCCAGTCCATTATTCAGTTAAACAATACCCAGACAATACAAGTGTCTTTAAACGGCCACTTCACTGCTTAAAGCTCTGCCTGCCTTCAATGTTTGTTTGAAACGGACTCAATAGTAATTCTGCTGATTAACAGAGGTTCTGTCGTTATGGAGTCACCTTCTCTGTCTGACTGTCTGCCTGTCTGTCTGTCTGTCCACTTCTTCTTTCTCTCTCTCTGCCTACTGAACTGCATGTCTGTCTGTCTGTCTGCCTGACTGTCTCTCTATCTCTCTGTCTGTCTGTCAACCTGACTGTTTCTCTATCTGTCTGTCTGTCTGTCTGCCTGTTTGCCAAACTCCTGAACGAGTCAGTGTGCATCCAAAGTGACACCCTATTCCGTATAAAATCCTCGGATACTGACCAGCGCTTGGGGGGCACTACAAAGGGAATACTGTGCCACTTGTGACTGACTACACTGCATGTTCCACAGTGCACGGTTACAATTTGCATGTTTACACTAACAAGCATTGCATTTAGGAGGGAGGAACTGACTTCCACATGAGTAGCTGTAGTCACAGCGGAACATTGAGGTGGGAGAAAATGACTTCCACATGCAAATGACTTGGTTGTTTCCTACAGTGTCGCCATGGCCTAAATGTACCAGAACATATGATTTCTCAAAATATAAAATGCTTTTCACATTACCTATTGAAGAGGAAGAGGAGGGGCCAGGCCAGAGGAAGACCCAGGCCAGAGGAAGAGGAGGAGCCAGGCCAAACACAGCAGCACATAGGGAGGAAGAGGAGGAGCCAGGTTAGGATGTTCACTGTCAAGGATGAGTAGTTGCATTTTGTTGGCAGTCACTGGCCTCCACAAGTCTTTTATTTCTAATACTAAATGGTGGAACAATTTTATATTATTATTGTTATTATCATCATCTACAACTCAATGTGATAAAAACAAAGGAGCTGATGGTGGAGCTGAAAGGAGAAAGAAAAAGCCAATGGTGACCCCCGTCCCCATCTGAAGCACAGGTGTGGATATAATGGAAGACTACAAATACCTGGGAGTACACATGGACAATAAACTGGACTGGACAAATAATGCAGAAGTGCCCTACAGGAAGGAGGAGGCTAAAGTCCTTTAATATCTGTGGAACGTTGCTGAGGATGAGTCTGTGAGGATGAGTCTGTGAGGATGAGTCTGTGAGGATGAGTCTGTGGTGGCTGGTGTTCTCCTGTATGCTGCGGCATGCTGGGGGAGCAGGCTGAGAGTGGCAGACACCAACAGACTGAACAAACTGATCCGTAGGGCCGGTGATGTTCATGGGGTGGAGATGGACACTGAAAGGAGGAAACTGTCCAAAATACACTCAATCCTGGACACCTCTTCCCACCCACTCCACAACACACTGTTCAGCTTGAGGAGCACCCGCATTGATATATTCAGTTCGCCAAAATTCACCATGGAACGCCACAGGAAGTCGTTCTTGCCTGTTGCCACCAAACTGTATAAGTGGAGAGCCAAAGCAGAATATGCATAATACCTTTCTATATCATATCTAATTACTCCTGGCAATTACGTGTAATGGCTGATAGAATAACTTACTATTGGAAATGTGTTTGATTATTTATTTGTCTATTGTGTCATTACTTATTTCCTTGATTGTTTATCTAGCACCTCAAAATGCTTAAGATATTTTAAATATGCAGGTTATTTAATATAATTTTATTACTACCTTACTCTACCGTGAGTCTAACAATATAATTTCCCTGAAGGGATTAATAAAGTATTCCGACTGACTAACTGACTGAATATTGAGAAGCAATCCACGTGGAGAAAAGGCCACATGGAGAAAAAGCAATTGTTCTACTGATTTAACGATGCAACTAAAATGCCTGCGGCTAACCAGGGTGTGCCATGGGGGACTGTGTTCTTTGTATTAGTTCATTGTGTGACTAACTGTTGATTCTTCTGACAGCAGCGATCTGGCTTGTGTAGAAGTGTTGGCAGCTTGGCAGAGCTGCGTTATGAACACTTGAAGAAAAGTGTATTTTATTCAGAATCAAATCTTCAAAAACAAAAGCAGACGTGCCTGGGCACGATTTGTTATCTGATAAGTGTGAGGCCAAGTCTCAGAAAACACAATGAATCTTGGGAGAGCAACCTCAGATCTCCCAGACTCCCAAACTGTACACCTGCTTTACAGGGCCCATGTACTTTGTGTAACCAGTCAGAAGTGTACTACAAATTGGGTTGGAAGCCTTTCGGGACATAGCTTCTCTTGAATGAGTTTTTCGCAGACGTTAGCACATCAGCCAAGCACACACAAACACAACGTCGGACTTCCCATTTAGACAGAGAAGAATTGGGCATACTTTCTGTGAGATTAGTTCATTTATAATAGGGTAGATTGCAGTATCACACACTGCCCATATATAGTGCACTCATTTTCATGAAGCCTTGATGAAGGCAGGTCACATGGACAGGGTAGAGTGCCATTTGGGAAAGAACCTGCTGTTTTTCTTTGTAATGTCATCTGCTATGAATTCCTAGCTAACACTGAGAATAGAAAATACACAAACATTGGGGTAAGTTAGCCCTTTTAGTCTGAATCCAAACCTATATGAGCTCAGTGGAAATATGTTTGTAATAGCCTAATGTTAACTTCCCACCAAAAAACTTACAGAGAGTTATTTAAAAGAAAAATATATTGCACAAGGAGGTCCAAAACCACACATTCATGCCACAGAAACCTTCAAACTGGAAAAGACAGAGAAATAATTATTTGCAAAAACGTCTTTTCCTGCTCCAAGATACATGACCACAGAGAGACAGAGGCTAACCGAGGACATGGAAGTGATACGGAAAGAGGTAGTCAGACGGAAAGAGGTAGTGAGACAGACAGAGATAGTGAGACAGAATGAGGTAGTGAGACATAAATAGGTGAGACAGAATGAGGTGAGACAGAGCAAGGTAGTAAGACTGAAAGAAGTGAACGGAGCTTCAGAAACCCACACCAATAAATAACACTGGCCAAACTATTTCCAATAATTATAGAGGTTAAAGTTAACAGTAACACACCAGACATGAAAGACCTGTCATGTAGCCCCGCTCTAACGTAAGAGCACTTACAACACGACAACTTCAACACACCTACAAATCACAGACACAGAAGCAATCACAAGGCTTTAGAATTAAAAACAGGGAACTTTCCAAACGTCTGGCTTTTGCAATGTGACCACAGTGAATTTGTTGCAGGCCTGTGCAAGTCAGTGTCCAAACATGTTCACTACATACTGCTCTACTTTTAACCAAATGTCTGTGGGCCCTGGTAAAGTATTGCACTACAATAGGGTGGGTCTTATTGTGGATGTCTGCCAGATGCCAAACCTCAAATATCTGTCAAGTTTGAGTTTCTGCATCTAGTAGTCAATTGTGCTGGTGGCTAGGCTCCAGATATTACCCCATCTAAATCACACCCCAAAAACCGAGATGAAAAATAAACAAAAAGCAAACTAAAGCACATTAATACAGTTTCAAGTTAAGGTTTTTGGATATTCTCTCCTATTCCGAGAACAGAGCTATGATGACATTAAAATCACTGCTTGCTGGAATGTAGTTATTGTATTAGTACCGCATTGCTGTGGTTACCAGAACTGAAATGAAAAGAGTAGGGCTGCACGATATTGGAAATAAATTACATTGCGATGTTTTGTTTCGCAACGATATATATTGCGATATTGCAAGCCATCAATGTAGGCTACAGTCAATAATTACCATTCCATGATACTAATAATTTCACTAATAAACAAGCTTCATTCTCTGTAAACAGAAAAGCAGTACATATTTTTTTATAAAACCGCAGCTTTACACCAACCCCCTATTGGTTTATAATAGAACTTATAAGCATTTTACTTCACAATCTTTTGTTTTTAAGTCAACTTTTTTTAGCCAACGTGCCAAAGTAAAACAGTGTTGGTCATCATCATAATCATGGATAAGCAAATGCGACGGCGTGTAATTGCAACATATCTTTACGATATGAAACGTTATTGCGTTTGTTATTTCTTTCTGTCGTTGACAGCCTTTCTGTTAAGATGTCACACTGGCAAAGGCATCGCAAATAGTGTTTCGTTTTGATTGACATCCGAAATTAGATTTTGTACTCATCGTAAAGAGCTTTGTGGTGCCATTTTAAGTGATCAGACAAATGGATGGTTTTTCCTTGTTTTGTTGCCACAACTTTATAACACTCCTGACAAAGTACCTATTTTTGGTCAACATCCTATTTTTTGTAGCCGAAATAGTCCCAGAGATTTTGACCTTATTTTTGGTACGAAACCATCCTTTTGTGACAGAGAATGTTGGCTGTGAGCAGCGTCACAACCAATCACAGCGAACCAATCACTGTGCAGGCATGCGGAGCGTGCATTTCATCCCAGCAACAAACCATACAACAAACTTGTGTAAACTGTGGTGTTACCTATACTGTCATTGAGTGCTACCCTTCTTCACATCGAATGTTCCGGCGATGTGACTATCGCACATGCGCACATCGCAATGTCGATGCTAAAGCACAACATCGTTCAGCCCTAGAAAAGAGCCAAACGCCTCTGTAGATAGACCTTAGATAGATGAAATGACGGATGGATAGAGATTAGATAAATATATACATATGTAGGTTCATACATACCGACAAACATGACATAATGTACAAGACAAAGACATCCACATAGGCCTGGATCTATGCGGGGGAATAGAGAACAGAAATGATTGCCGAAGTTAGAGAATTAAAAAGTATGGAAAGACCCAGAAAGATGAAAGGGAGAGAGAGAGAGAGAGAGAGAGAGAGAGAGAGAGAGAGAGAGAGAGAGAGAGAGAGAGAGAGGGAGAGAGAGGTGGGAAAAGGAGGGCACTACAGTCTTGACAGGAGCAGTGTAAAGTACATCTCTGACCTTGGAAAAGAAAAAACAGTCCGTCACATTGTATCACATCATATCTGGGAACAGAGAACGCTATGCGCTGCCATGCGGAATGTCTCAGGGCTGATGCCCGTGGATGAAGATAGCGGATGATGCACAATCTAACAGCCATACTCCATCTTATATCAACTGCCTTCTCATAACCAACTAGCTAATGCGCGTCTAGGCGCCATGATAAGTGTGTGATAAAATGGGTCATCAGCTCAATACAGGAACTAAAGGCTACGCATTCCAAACGGCTCCCAATTCCCGCTGCTTTCTTGCCAAAAAGTTGTACACTACGAAGGAAATAGGGTGTGATTTGGGATGAGTGGGGGGGATGTAGCATAGAGCAGATGATAGTTGTGGCTTTGAAGAGGAACTACGTCAGCCACTGACGCTTGGGCAGACAGCTGAAGCAGATAAACACAGCTGAAGCCCTGGTGACTGAAACACAAACCGCCCGTTCTCTGAACCCACTTTTACTCAGCTGTCGCTCCGTCACCCGGCTTTAAATTTTAAAGTTCAACATAAAATGACTACACTTTTATTCCCATTGACACATGATAACAATGTGATTTTTGTCGGTCGATACTAGAAATTAGCAACGGCAGACATCTGTTGGTTGAATTGAATTAGTCCTGTGTGTGTAGGCGTGTGTGCATGTGTGCGTGTTATTCCACTGAGAGCGGTAAAAGAAAGGTGTTATAAAGGAGGCGGTTGAGGTCAAACTGAACAAACGCCAAAATGTCAAGCCGTCTTTACTTTCAGACACCTGGTAATCAGCTGGGCAGATCTGTGGGATATCACACCTTTAAACAGACAGGTGAGGCACATGTCCCAAAGGTCCTCTATAGGCCTAGGGAATAGGGTGCTTACTATCTAGGGAAGAGGGAGCCATTTGATCCCACAGCTGAGGCTCTGGACTAACAGCTTTATTATTTTTTTCCAGAGGAGCAATAGATACACGCACAAAAAAACAGAGCGAATGGTTCATCCACATGTTGAAGACATTGATGTGGAGAAAACGAGATGTTCTGTGTTTCAGGACCCCCCCAGTCTCCGTCCTGGGATTCTACAGGATGCTGGGAACCCCTTATTGCTTCAAATGGTGTGTAAGAGTGTGTTTGTCTGTGTGCAGCATACCATGGCCAGTCCACTGAGGCAGCAGGACAGTGTACAGCTGGGAAATGCTCATTAAGCCGAAGTGTTTACTGACACGCGTCGTGTTTTAGTCGTTACTGCTGCTGAAGCTCACATCCAGGTGCTTCTTTCATTGCTGTTTCATTGCTGTGAAAAAGGCTTTGAGCTCTGGCTCATTGCAGTACTGCTGGCTTGCTGTCTCTGTCTCTGTCTCTGTCTCTGTCTCTCTCTCTCTCTCTCTCTCTCTCTCTCTCTCTCTCTCTCTCTCTCTCTCTGTCAACATGGGTAGTACTGGCGCAGGGCGAGTGCAGGGGCAGGCGGGGGCAGCGGTGTAGGACTAATAAACTGTGACAGTTCTTTCTCGGGGATAAAGGGTATGAAAGCCTTCCTTCCTTTCGTCCTCTCCTCCCAGTCTTCATCGCAGTTTCCTCTCTTTACAGATCTACGACAGACCAGCACAAAGGATGGGACAGGATGATGAAGGTGGAGAGAGGAAGACGGGTTGATGTAGGTGGAGGAGGGGAGGAAGACAGGTTGATGAAGGTCGAGGAGGGAGGAAGACATGATGATGAAGGTGGAGAGAGGAAGACAGGTTGATGTAGGTGGAGGAGGGGAGAAAGACAGGTTGATGAAGGTGGATTAGGGAGGAAGACAGGTTCATGAAGATGGAGGAGGGAGGAAGGCAGGTTGATGTAGGTGGAGGAGGGGAGAAAGACAGGTTGATGAAGGTGGAGGAGGGAGGAAGACAAGTCGATTAAGGTGGAGGAGGGGAGAAAGACATTTTGATGAAGGTGGAGGAGAAGAGGAAGACAGGTTGATGAAGGTGGAGGAGGGAGGAAGACAGGTTGATCAAGGTGGACAAGGGTGGAAGACAGGTTGATGAAGGTGGAGGAGGGAGGAAGACAGGTCGATGAAGGTGGAGGAGAGAAGAAGACATGTTGATGAAGGTGGATGAGGGGAGAAAGACAGGTTGATGAAGGTGGAGGAGGGAGGAAGACAGGTTGGTGAAGGTGGAGGAGGGAGGAAGACAAGTTGATGAAGGTGGAGGAAGGAGGAAGACAGGTTGGTGAAGGTGGAGGAGGGGAGAAAGACATTTTGATGAAGGTGGAGGAGGGGAGGAAGACAGGTTGATCAAGGTGGAGGAGGGAGGAAGACAGGTCGATGAA
>JACXGM010040849.1:0-10211 GCA_016801145.1 Umbra pygmaea
CTTCGTCACACCTGACTGAATCCTAAGTATCACGGACCTCACATGCACACCCCTACTACTGGTACTTGGAAACCTTCCTGATAACACTCCTTACGCCCCTTTACATAGAAACTGTGGTATTTGAAACTGGCAACTGTTGATGTAAACACTTTTTCATAGCCATTGCTGAAGACTGAATTCTGAGAAGTGGCGGGAGGGGCTTACCTCAGTCTATTCAGTAAAAACCTGAAATAATACATTGTAAATAATGTTGACATTCTTTGATAAGCCCTAATCATTTAATTTCTCATCTAGCTAAGGTGATTTGTGCACCAAA
This sequence comes from Umbra pygmaea, assembly GCA_016801145.1. NCBI lineage: Eukaryota > Metazoa > Chordata > Actinopteri > Esociformes > Umbridae > Umbra > Umbra pygmaea. Next base: position 317 of record JACXGM010040849.1, read on the forward strand.
GGTCAGTATTTATGGAGTTTGTCAATCTTTAATCAAAGCCAGCTACATTCTGTTCCGATGTTAGTAGCTGTGCTAGCTATCATTGTTATCATTTTCACTGAACCAGCCGCCTCCTGCCTCTGCGTGTACACACTTCCTGTAAACTGCTGCTCAATGAAACAAGCTGAGCAATACATTTATGTCAGCAGATGCAGTTTGTTAAGTCGTGTGGCTTAGTAGCTACAGTACATTCAATTGCCCTCAATGCTCTTTCATGCATGTATTAGAAATGATCATTGCCATTTGTTGATTATTATATTATGTAGTTAGCAATGCTTTTTGAAAGCAAACATGATGAATATATGCAGTTATTTACAACCTCATATTACTGGCTTAGTTGTATAGCTACTCATATTATGTAGCTTGATAAAAGCATGTTTTGATGTCTTCATCGACTTGGACAAGGCTCTTGACTCTCTCAGAGATCCTTATTGGCAGACTCAATAGCCTTGGTTTCTCAAATGACAGCCTGGTCTACTTTTCTGATCAGGTTCAGTGTGTTAAATCTGAGCGCCTGCTGTCTGGATCTCTGCCTGTCTCTATGGATGTGCCACTGGATTCGATTCTTGGGCCAACACTATTATCTGTATAAACAGTATCAATAATGTCACTCTTGCTGCTGGTGACTCTGATCCACTTCTACGCAAATGACAGAATTCTATATACAGTACATCTAGCCCTACATTGGACACTGTGATAACAAACCTCCAAAAGAGCTACAATGCCATGCAACACTCCTTCAGTGGCCTACAACTGCTCCTACACTCTAGGAAAACTTTAAAATGTATGCTCTTCCACCAATCGCTGCACACACCTGCCTGCCCAACAAGTATTAATACTCTGGACAGGTCTGAATTAGAATATGTAGAAACCTAAAAATAACTAGGGGTCTGGTTAGACAGTTTTCTCTCCTTCCAGACCCACATTAGCCGTCTCCAACCCAAAATTAAATCTATGATTGGCTTCTTATTCCACCAGAAGGCCTCCTTCACCAACGCTGCCAAACACACCTTGGTAAAAATGACCGTCCTACCAATTCTAGACTTCAGTGGTGTCATTTACAGAACAGCTTATAATACAAACCTGAGCAAATTAGATGTAGTTTACCACAGTATCATCTGTAATGTCACCAACGCCACATGTAACACCAACCACTACTACCTCTATGCACTAGTTCGCTGGCCCTCGTTACACACTCTGCGCCTAACTCACTTGTATTCGCTCATCTACAGGTCCTTGCTAGGCACCACTGTGCCTAAGAGGCTGCGCTCAAGCTCTGGTCACTGGAAAAGCCCATAACTGCTTTGGCCACCATCCTTCCAGTTCTCAGCTGCCAAAAACTGGAATGACCTACAAAAAACCCTGGAATTTGAGACCATCCCACTCACTGCCTTAAAGAACTATTTTCAGAGCTTCTTTCAATCACTGTACATGTTAGCTCTCCTCCATTCACACCTAGTCTTTGCACATTCATGCCCCAGTGTCTCTGTCATTCCTCAGGGCATATTTGCACATATTCATCTACACAGCTATTTTTTGTACTTTATTTTACACATTTCCACAGTAATGCTTAGGTTTTACTTATTCCATTGTTATTGCCCTGCCACTTCTGCATACGACTGACCTACCTCTTTAAATAGACCTAATTTGGGTAGTGGGTTAGTGTTTGCCATAACGTGTATGTGATATTGTGCTCTCATTTGCATTTTTGTATTACACCTATTTCCTGAGCTTTCATGTTGAGTACCTTTGATTAAGCAAATTTGGATTTCTGGATTTCCAGTCTTCCTTCACAATCTACCCTACATTTGACTCCCTTCATAACCAACATTTGTTACAGTGACAATCATTGAAAGTTACATTACTGTATTAGTTGCACTGAAACTGACACAGTTTAACAAAAACTAGTCCTGACTGCCTTCTTCAGTCACCACAAACTGCCAGGCTATAACGAAGCACTGGCTGAATATTAATAAATATTTCCAGGGACGGACTTCCGGTTATGGCACGCAGCTGAGCGGACATGTGGGGCTCCGGTGGAATTAATATGTTTCGACCTTTAGTATAGACATTGAGCTATTTGTGACCTAAAATATTTGACAGGCCTAAGAAACATTGCACATGATGTCAAAAGGTTGAGGGAAAGGCCGACCTATAGATGACAAAAAGACAAGACTATGAAACTTTACATGAGGATGACAGGAAAGATCAGGCAACGGGTGAGATGCTAACTCAATAGCAGACTAGCCGCAATGAGAACCAGATCTTAATAGCCATACAATCCCTGAAGATTGACATTTCCACACTGCTACATGAAGTAGTTTCATCCAATGGAGAGATAAAAGACACCATAGGGACATTTTCTGAAAGATTTACTGATAACTTCGCTAACAACCCTAGCCAATACCACAAGGAAAAAAGTCCAGAAACTTGCCTCACAAATTGAAAAGTTGGAAAACCGACAACCTCTTTCAAACCTGAGACTGGTTCGATTACCCGAAGTGTCAGAGTATGGAGATGCGCAAGCATTCTTAATGACATGGCTAACCAAAGTCTTTGATATGGAAGCAGCAGGACAACCGCTAATCATGGAGCAAGCCTACGGGCTGGGGAAAATCTCACAAATGATCCAGGCTCAGCAGGGATCGGATGGAACATGGCCATGGAATCTCCTAGTGAAATTCCTGACATATCGAGACAGAGACTGAGTTATGGAAGCAGCTATGGCCGCAGAAACTAGGGGTGCTGAGGGTGCTGCAGCACCCCCGCTGACAGCACGTGAAATTAAAATTGTTGTTTTTCAGACGGTTTATATTTTCCAACTTTATTCATAAAATTTTTCAAAATATAATTTAATTTATAATAGAATATATATATTTAGAATATCAGATTTCTTTACAAATCCGTCAAAATTTTAAAAAAGCAAATTCTAAAAATGAAATGAAGGAGTCTGATAGCAGAAGGACTGTTGCTGATGTTCTAATTCCCAGCACCTCATCGAGCTGTTTAATGTTACTTGGATCAGAAAATGAATGGGATGTTGTTGATTATGCTAGCAGCAGGATTATCGGTAAGACTCTCTGTGCCCCCCCAAACAATTAGGACCCTGAGGGGGAGCTTATTGGGCCAGTGAGAAAAAAGTTAACTTTTTTCTCACTGGCACAGCCTGAATTATTACAGGCCCAAATTATATTTGGTAAAAATAAATAAAACTCTGTGTTTCTTTACATAAATGCAGGGTTAACTGTCTGTGTTTGTGACCAAAAAACCCAGTGTTACAAACATTAAACTGTGAAATGTTGTTGTGTGTGGCCCTACGCTAAAGTCAAGTGACGACGCTATAAAAGCCTGTTGCGGTGCTTGCGTCACTCCCTTATCCTTCCTACCAGTTCCTATAGCCACGTGACCAGTGCGAATGCAAATAGCAAAACCGGTTTTGGGGGAGAGAAGTTAGTAGAACTGTTTAGAAGTGGACTGTTCCTATAACTACATTCCTGTAACTACTTGGTCGGAAAGTGGCTATTGTTGAACCTTGCCCCTCCCAGCACCCCCCTGATAAAATATGTTCTGCGGCTATGCAAGCAACACGTCAGAAAAGTGAAATCTTGGTTGAGCGTAGCCGTGTCATGTTTTTCCCAGATCTCTCCATCGAAATGCAAAGACAAAGATTACTTTTTAATGGAGTGAAACAAAGCCTGCACCAAATGCGTGAGGAGTTTGAATTTATGTTCCCGGTTAAATAGCGAGTTTACATCCGCAGCCCAAGTTCAAGAAGGCAAACATCAATCATAACGCACTTTAAGGGTCATCATCTGAAGAGCGTCAAGTAGGTCCGTCAAAGAACTTTGATTAAATGGCAAGATGGTTTATCCCACGTTGTTCTCTCAGAAACTGTTATGGTAAGCTTTAACTGAGGGAGAGTTTAAATTATGGATGGCATAGTCAGTCTGTTGTAACGATTCTAAACATACTGGGTCACAAACCAACATTATATTTTTCATCCGCATTCACATTCATTCGTCGGAACACGCCTGACCTAATGTAGTTTATGCTATTTTGTTTTTATTTTCATAGTGCTGGTTGCTATACTGCTCCTCTAGAGGATCAGGCTTCGGTCTAATCAGGATGCGGTCAATGAGAAAGAGGGGAGATGTCCATATTTATCCGCACAGGGATTAGGTTAGGCTTATTCTGTTATTGCCTCATTTGGGAGAAGCCTCTGTTACTTCTTATTCTGTTTGTTTGTTCTGAAGGCACATTGTTCATTTTATTACAAGGCATGGTTAAAAAGGTGGTTGCAAAAAAGCTTAGTTTACAGACTTCATCATGAGCGGTGACACTAAAAAAAATTATTTCATTGAACGTTAGGGGTCTTAGGAAGATAGTGACATTAAAACAAGTAACATCTTGTTTGAAGCAAATAAAAATACAGAGAGCTTTTATTCAAGAGACCCATTTACTCTTCACTGAATATGTTCCTTTAAAAAGGAGGTGGCCAGGTCAGGTCATATCTGCCTCATTCTCCTCTCAAGCAAGAGGGGTGGCAATACTTGTACAATTATCTGTTGCACTACGGGTTTATAATATCATACAAGACACGGCAGGGAGATTCGTTATCATCCAAGGCTCTTTACTAATTCAGGATATTAATTTAGTATGTTTATATGGTCCTAACAGGGATGACACACAGTTTTATAAGAAATAGTTTCTACCTTTACTAACACTTCATGGTCATATTTGTATGGCAGGAGACTTCAACTGTACTCTCAACCCAACACTGGATAAGTCATTAGGTGTGGACACCTGTCATATACAGAGTAGGAAGATAATACAACACTTTATGTACGAGTTAAATGTTTGTGATATCTGGAGACATAGGAACCCTTTCAGACGGGAATATTCATGTCACTCTGATACACATTACTCAGATTCACACATAAACTATTTCCTAATTTCTAAGCCTATGATACCCAATGTGAATGACACAGTGTATAAAAGTATTGTAATTTCAGATCATGATTTACTACTTTTCAATTACACTGTTGCTACTAAGGGCCCAACCATGTGGTGATTAAGACCATGATGGCTACATGATCATGAGTACTTCAAATTTGTTGGAACCAATATTGATGTCTATTTTAAAGTGAACACTGTTCAAACATCAGTGTCTACAAGGTGGGAGGCATTTAAGGCCTATATACAAGGGCAAATTATCAGTTATACAAGCAGCATCTTTAATAAACAGCACCTAAAACTGATAGAGTTAGAAAAAGATGTCAAAGAACTTGAGATGGAAATTAACCTTCATTATACAAAACAGACTAGACAGAAACTGGCCAGAATAAGGAATTATCCACAAATAAAGCATTAAATAGCATAATGAAACTGAAAAAGACATTTTACAACCAATGAGAGAAGGCAGGAAAACTTTTGGCATGGCGTTTAAAATCAATGCTGAATGAAAGATCAATCTTAGAAATTGAGCCAGAGGAAGGGATAACAATTACTAATCCACAAGATATTAATAGCTCTTTCCAATAATTCTATTTTACATTGAACCGGTATACATCAGATATTACAGTTACATCTTACACGCTCCACAACTTCCTAGATCAGATAGAAATACCGGTTCGAAGAATGCAAAAAAGGAGCTCAACTCCCCAATTGTAGTGTTTTAGCTGTCAGAGGCCATAGACAGTATAAAAGGAGGGAAAGCACCAGGACCTGACGGTATTCCAATTGAAATATATAAAAAGATTAAGAAAAAGCTGCTGGTTACTTTATTGAACATGTGTGAAGAATCACTTGGAAAGGGTGAGCTGCCATCATCATTACGGAACACACTTAAAAACCTTTATATTAAAGCCAGGAAAGCCCTCCACAAAGGGTTTCTCTAATCAACAACGATGTGAAAACAATAGCAAAAGTTTTTGCCAGAAGGTTAGAAACACACTTGCCATCTATTGTTGCTCTGGATCAAAATGGCTTTATTAAAGAAAGTAGGCCATCTGTAGGATTTTGAATATTATATATGCCAAGAAAGAAACACCTGATATGGCTGGGATAGGACTTGATGCTGAAAAAGCCTTTGACAGGGTCAAGCATGAATACCTATGGGAAGTTTGGACTTTGGAATAGGCAACTACTTTCTTAGTTGGATTAAAACCTTATATCATCATTCAACGGCTTCATTAATGACAAACTATAGGGTTTCAGAACAGTTCTCTTTCCAGAGGTACAAGGCAGGGATGTCCCTTGTTCCCTCTTCTTTACATCCTGGCCATCAAACCTTTAGCAATTGTAATTAGAAGCAACAGTGAGATAACTGGTATGAACATAAATAATATTGAAAATAAAATAGGACTATTTGCTGATGACATAGTTCTATTTCTCACAAACTTGAAACAATGCTTCTAAGACTACAATCCTTTGAGTTGAGATTGAGTCCTCCACTATTTACAATATTGTGGATAGCTTTACATTCCTCTGTGTTAAAATCATACCTACATTAGAATACATGGAACCTACTAACTATAACCGCATGGTTGAGTCCGAATTAGAATCTATTAACAGATAGAAATCTTTACCACTCTCTATGATTTGACATATTAATGTTCTGAAGATGAATATTCTTCATAAGTTCCTGTATTTTTATTAAACCATCCCACTTGCTCCCCCTTCTAATTTCTTGTTACGCCCAGCCAGTGAGGGCTGGCGTTCATGAACACTGAGACATTGGACTCCATATATATATATATATATATATATATATATATATATATATATATATATATATATATAGTCACGAAATGGTGGTGTTAGGTAGAGAGGAGGGCGCAGGCAGACAGATGGTGTATATGCTGGTTGGATTATTTTGGTTGGTCCAGTAACACAGAGCTAACAGGTTGCATGGTATGGCCTAGTTAAACATACTTTAACTACAATTACTGAGAAATACTTTAAGTGCTCTTAAACAGCGGCACTAACGCTGGAATATCTAAGATTCAAGAATACTCCTCCCGGCAATACGCACACTCAATATAGACAATACGAATGACTAGCACAACTTCAGGTAAGGAGCTATATCCATCCAATAACATACAGACAGTTACGCATTACATAGGCGACTCACTATTCACAACCTGACTCAGCAGTAGTTCCGGTAGTCTGTCCAAGAAAACACAGCACTTCACCCGAACTGTAATCAATAATCCACCCCGCTTCCCTAGTTGAGGTTGCTTATATACAAAAATGTAACTGAACTAACAGGACCCGTCTGTTCCCACTATGCAATCAAACCAATCTAGTCAATACAGCTTCACTGGGCCTGACACTGTTTCCCAGCAACCCCAGCTATGGAAGAGGCGTGGTTAACCCCTAAGGGGAAATACTTCAAAATAAAGGTAGAACAAAAACACCATGCATTAGCACTGAACAAACATAAATCATAGAACCTAAAGGAGTCCATGCTCAGTCCATGTTCGCCCCTGCCATATTCTGGGCAAGGGTGACATATATATATATTTTTTTTGTATATGCCAGTGCTTATGCACTGTGGGTTTATTTGGATGTATAAAATGTGCTGTGTAGCGCTTTCCTCTCTTTCACCTTGGTACTGATTGGGGACCCAGTTGATCTAATCAACTAATCACTGTCAGCCGGTTAGCTCGGTCCCTATATCAGTCCGGGTGAACGAGAGGGAGGCGCGGTTCGGAGAGGGAAAACACCGGAAGTGGGTAGTCGCATGGAGATTAGCTTTTCACCGCGAAGATCACAGGTTTTTGGGACAGCTAGGACTGGACGCCGAGGCAATTGGATGCCGACGTTGCGCAGGTGCGGGGTTAAGCCAAAGCGTGGGTCGCGTCCGACGTGGGCCGGCAGGGTGAAGTTGTCCAAACCCTTTGTTAGAAACACGCTGATAGTATGGCATGAGGTATTATGTTATCTTGGGGAAAATGCTCCTTCATCACAATTCTCACCTGTTTGGGGGAACATTAACTTCACACCAGGTACTAATGACCTTGGTTTCAAATTATTGGCAGACAGAGGTATCAGTAAAATTTCTGATCTGTATGAGAATGATACTCTTTTAAATTTTAAGGAGATTAAGCAATAGTTTAGCATTGACTCTAAACATTTTTCAAGGATCTTCAGATAAGAAGCTTCATAACAAGAAAACAGAACTCTGTAAATCTTCCCTGTCCAACTTCTTCAGAAAATGCATTTCTGAACCATTGTGGAGCAGCTGGACTAATCTCAAAGTTCTATCACATTATCATAGCAGCATCAAAATAATCCTCAGAGGATAAAGTATTAGCATGGTGTTTCAGATCTTAGTAAAGAAATCTCTGTAGAAGAATAGCAGGATACTGTATATGTCTCCAGTGCCAAATACAAACAATAAATACAAGGTTCAAACTCCTCCAGTATAAATGGGTGATGAGGACATACAATACCCCAGAGTTACTGCATCGTATTTATCGTAATACAACAGATACTTGTGTCAAGTGTGGTATACAGAAGGGTAGCTTGTTTCACTGCCTCTGGGAATGAACCCTTATTCAGGAATTTTGGAAAGAGATTATTACACCTGTAGTTTATCAATGAAGAACTTCCATTATGTCCCAAAGTTTGTATATGTGGATGTTTCCCAGCATGCTGTACATTAAACAATAGCAGGAAGAAGATGGTTACATTTTGTTTCCTTGAAGCTAAACATAAAATTGCATTGTCAAGGAAATCTGTTCACAGACGAAGCAAGCTGGGTTGAATGGCTACTGAATTGTCTTGCCCTAGAGAAATTTACATATGTTGTTAAAAGGAAATATGACACTTTGGTAAGGATTTTGGGCTCATTTATGCAGTTTCTGTTGAGGGGATTTCATGGTGACTTTGTAGTCTACTTTTGTCATATATGTAGAAAAATAAGATAACTGGTCACATTTTGAAATGTGGGAGCATTCTATATACACAACATATGTATCCATCTGTGCATGTACAGGTTTGTCACTCCTTAGTGTTATTCTTTTCTTTTCCTTAAACGCCATGATGAGAGTCAGTCAGTAACCATAACAGTAAAATATATCACTTAACATATCAACATTTGGAATATCCCTCAAGTGCCTATTTGTACTTATTGATGTGCTTTGTTTGTTCTGTTTCATGTCTTTGTATTGTATATGGAAAAGTCAATAAAAACATTTGTAAAAAAGAAGGACAAGTCACAGCTTAGAATGAACAAAAATGCTGTGGCTAGAATACTGGTGCATTTTATACAAAGCAGGAGCCGATATAATTTGGAAACAAAAGTTGTGGCTTTGTAGATGGCATGGGTTTGGGCACACTGTTAGCCCTTGCTGTATTTTCTAGGGTAAATAACTGTAAAATAGCCAGTGTTTTGCTGTATCATCTGGGAACAGTATGTTCCCAGATGATACTGGGAACATACTGTAATATTTAAAAATGTATGCAGCTCAAATAATAAATTACAGTAAATTACTATATGTACCCATTACAGGTACCAACTGTAACATTAATCAGTAAATTACTGTTCTCCGAAACTACTCAAGTGCATTACGTCACATTATATTGTGAAGTGTATATTCAGGCAGAAACCAAGGACTTATGCATTAACACACACATACGCACGCACTGACTGCCTTACCTTGCGTTCACATCTGTTTTTGGGGAAAGCGAAATTGTTCGCCTCGCGTCGCTCTCCAGCCTAGAACTCGTCGCTCTATGGGCGTTTCGTGGGAAATGTCAATCACTTGAGTATTGGTCTTTCATATAATTGACTTAAATAAAAACACATTTTCATTCGTTTATTTTTGTATGTGTTTCTCATTTCTTAAGA
>JACXGM010040850.1:0-10207 GCA_016801145.1 Umbra pygmaea
ATGGGGTTAGTACTGACACAGATTATGAAAGCACACATCATGTGGTTAGTACTGACAGAAGTTAAGAAAGTATGCAGCATGGAATTAGGATTAAAACATATTATGCCAAGAGAATCAATTTATATTTTCTTGCCATCAATAGTTTTCGATTTGGGGGACTCCTAAACAGATGTTTAGAGGGACTATCCTGGCAATATCCTCATTGGGTCATACTTTTATTTGAAATTAATAAGTGTTGGGTCTTTCTTCCCTCTAATCTCATGACGTTGAAATTTTGACTGCAGGGCCATGTTGTACCATACGTCAAACAACACGGTTTGTATTTTGTTACAATCACCCCTTGAACCAGCATAAATCGAAGCAGAGTCTGTCTACATCGGATGAGAGAAATATCTAATACCCCTTCCAGGACAAAGCAGGCTGGTGGGTGGGGTTACAAACTGATAATGGATAAGCCCATGTTCATTCATTACTTTACTTAAATTGACATGTTTGATTCTTTATATATTTTTTCCCTTATATGCACAACCCATATTAATTGTTTTCTCATATCAAGGGATACAGTGTTTAAATTATTATAAGCAGGTCTCTGAAAGAGAAAGTAGCCTACCGTTCTCACCAGCAAAATTCTACACAGTGCCCCTATTAAACTGAAATACACTACGCCATTCAAACAATTGTCTTAATCAGACTTACAAGTTGCCTAGTATTGTTGTTCTGCCTATCATATTTTTTATAAATGGTTGGTAAGGAGCCATATAATTGTTTTACTCTTTCTAAATGGAGTTCAATAGCAATATTACCTATTGCAAATTCTCTCTCGCTTCTATTCGCAAATGCTTGAAATTAGCAAATCATTATCCAATCACTTGGTAGTGGAAATACATATTTACAGTCAGACTGGCCAGTCTGTACCAGCATGCAAAATGGGCGTAATTCACAGCCACCCCGGGCAAAGTTATTAGCATCAACATTAACATGTATGTCTTCATTAGAACATTTTACAGAGCCAGTCTCCTCGTTAACAATGCTCTCTCAACAAGCAAGTACTTTCCAGCATCTACGCGCTTCGAGGCGAATGTATATAAAGACCAGCAACATGAGTGATCTTGCAGGTGCCGAGCTACAATAGAATTGAAAGACGGCAAAGCAAGCTTGTTCAACACCAACCCAGTCATCAGTGCTAAGTCTATTTGTACTGTCACTTGAGAGGCCTAAAGGCACTGTCCGTATGCTGTGACCAGGATTTGAACTCATAACCACAAGGATAGAATGATATTACTGCTGCGCTGTTCAGCTACACCACCATTCCAACTTAGATTTCAATTATATTTAAATGGTATTTGCACCAAATGTTGAAATAGCGGTTCAACTCAGCCCACTGAGCGAAGTATGTCATCACTTTGATATATTCTTTGATGCTAAATTACCATACAATACAGGGTGCTTTGTTCTACAGTATAGATTCACTGGCATATATAGAAATTGAATTAACAATTTTACCTAAGATACACTGAATGGCCAAAAGTATGTGGATATCTGTCCATCAGACCCATTTCAACTCTTTGGACATCCCAGTCATAAACCATGGCCATAAAAAGGAATTGGCCTCTTTGCAGCTAAATCTGCTGTCACTTCTGGGTTTCCAATAGATTTTTTGTTTCTGTGGGAATTTGTGACGTAAGGCGCTAATGTTGGACGAGAAGGCCTGGCTTGCTATTGCCCTTCTAATTCATCCCAAAGGTGTTCAATGAGGTTGAGGTCAAGTCTCTGTGCAGGCCACTCCAGTAACTCCACACCAAAGTCCTTGAAACATATCTTTAAGGGACCCCGCTTTGTGCACAGTGGCACTACAGTATTTTGAAATGAAATATGAAGCCATTTTCATCAGGCCTATCAAAGACAAATTACAAAATACAATTTTGTATTTGAAATACATATTTTAAACACGTATCAGAAATACAGCCCATCCCTGGGCACAGTCATGCTGGAATAGGAAAGGGCCTTGACCACACTGTTGTCACAAAGTTGGAAGCATCCAGTCTTGTATCCTATCAAATTAAGATGAACCTTCACTGAAACTAAGGGGTCAAGCTCAACCCTGAAAAACAGCCCCAGACCATTATCCCTCCTCCACCATTAGTAGGGCTGTACATATACTTTTGACTGTAAAGTGTTTGTTCAAAATGTCAGGTATAACTACAGAATTTGCATGTGGCTTCCATGTTGTCTTTAACTACTTAAATACTGTAGATTAAAAGCTTGGTTGGCAGTGCCCTTTTAATAGCTATCAACAACTTGCTTTTGAATCTATTTTAAAAAGAGAGAAATCTGGTTTGGAAAGATGTGTACATTGCACACGATGACCTCTTGTCATTGTAACAGCCCGTGGTTTGTGGTATCAACATCACCCTCACAGGATTCTGTGACGTTTGCTCCCACCAGGGTCTTAAGTCAGTCTCCAATCTTAGCGTCGCCTCAGAGATTGTCACAGAGAACAGAATAACGACACCTCTTTCCCCAATTGGTCCTGCCGAAACCGAAAGAGAGGGAGGAGTATGGAGACGGACAGATAAAGAACATTGCAGCTGATCACCTCGTCCTGGTCACCCCTTGTTTCACCCCCACAGCTCTCTCTCATTCTGTCTCTTCCTCCCGCTTGTCTTCTCCCCCACTGCATTTGACTGGGCCGCTGAGAATCCCTCAAAGCCCCAGCAGAGGCATCCGTTCAAGCACTGTCTGTAATTGCCTCAGTCTAGACACTGTCTGGTATGGAGAGAACAGACAGAGAGAGAGAGAGAGAGAGAGAGAGAGAGAGAGAGAGAGAGAGAGAGAGAGAGAGAGAGAGAGAGAGAGAGAGGAGGAGTGAGTGGAGGAGAGGAGGAGGGGGCGTAGAGTGTGTATGATAAACAGGGGTGGGGTCTCTAAGCTTCTTTCAATTAAGAAGTCAATGATTAATTTAAAATGTGTAAGTCCAGTAAGTTGTCTTTCTCCAACAGGATCAATGCTTAACAGAGCATCACTCGTAACCTTTCCCCAAGCTTCACACCTTGTCTGTCCTTTTGTCTGTCTGTCTGTCTGTCCTTCAGTCTGTCTGTTTATGTAAGTTGTCAATGGGTGCTGAAGCCACCACCCCATCTCATCCAAAGTGGGGCAACCATGACACTACCCCCCCCCCCCCAAGGCATGGCTACAGCTGCGAACAGGCCCCCCATCAGAAGGGCGACCCTGACGCCACCACCCTGAGCACAGAAGGGAGGGAGTGGGGGCCGTAGGAACGCACCAAGGGGGCGGATCCACAGGCAGAGGCCCGGGGGGTATCCCTGGCCCGGGGGGTATCCCTGGCGTCACCGCCAGGAGCAGATGAGGGAAGTAGGAGGTTCCGGAGGAACCCACCTAGTGGGTGTCCGATGGCACCGGCAGAGGGGTGTTGCAGCTGCTCCCGGCCATAGAGGTGGTGCTGCATGCACAGGCTGAGGGGGACGCAGTAGGTACTGACTGTACGCCTCGGTTACCATCTTAAGGGGCAGAGCCCCAGTCTCTGCAGTAGGGGGGTAGTACAGCCAACACCGGTGAAGCAGGCAGTGCAGGCAACACCAGCTGAAGCATGGGGGCAGAGCATCTGTCTTAAGTGCAGGTGGGGGGCATGGAGGGTGGAGCCTTTAGCTCTGTATAGAAGTCAGGGGGTGGCTTCACCGAAGGTGGACTGACCGCTGCCCCCATACAGTGCAATGCTACACATCCCCCCAAAAAATTGTTTGGAAAACTAGTTTCACTGTCCGAAATAGGTGGGGAGTAGTTGGAGTAACCTCTGAGTTGGTGCTTCTTCCTCCTTCGTAGACTCAGTGCCGTTAGCCCACTTGTGACATCGCAAAACCCGGTAGGGAAAACCGAGGGAACTGTTCCCTACTTAAGCTACCCCAATGTGCATGACAGTCTGTCTATCTGTCTTTCTGTCGGTCTGTCTGGGTGTGTTTGTGCGTTTGATTGTGTGTGTATGCTTTGAAGATATAAGGCCTTTTGTGCATCTGTGTGTTGAATATGTTGTGTGTGTTGTGTGTTTTTGTGTGCGCTGCGCTCTGTATGGCTAAGGCCTTTCTCTCGGCAGGCAGTCGAAGTGACGGGAGCTCAAACTGACATGAAAGTAATTATGTACAGTAAATTACTCTTCAGATATTCTCTACGTACCTTCCAGAGCAGAAACACTCTCCTCAGGATGTAAATAACAAATTCCCCCTCTGTAGAGGGCATCATTTGACAAAACAAAAGAAATTACAACTTAAACTTCAGTAGATTAGCTGTCAAGCTGGAAACATTAAGGAAACACAATTTGTTTCGTTAAAACTGAGGGGTGGGCCTGTTTACATTTTATTTGTTTACAAACATTGGAGTAAAATGATCTTGTATTTTGGCTTCTAATGGTGTGTTATTCAAACTAAACTCATGAGTCACCAATTCATTATTCATTTCAAGAATCAATGGGTACATTTTCTTCATTTATAACTCCAAAAATCTAACTAGAAGTATTTTAGATCTTTACATTTAACAGTTACTTCTCCAAGAGTTCAACAAAGGTACTTTGTGGTGAGATTGTTTAAGGAAGTGTTAGAACAACCACTCCCTTACTCCCTTTACGTTGAATGCATAAATGAAACAAGCTGTTTAGCAAGCAAATAAGATGGAGTGATCCTACATTTTTTGGTTGGTAGTAAGCACTGATCTGTTTTGGGTTTTACCACGCACTTCATCTTTTTAAAAGGGCACTGTGTAGAATTTTGCAGAATCAGAACAGAACGACCATACTTTTTCATTGGCCAGATAACAAATGCTACACAAACTGTATAATATGATATCTGAAAAATCTGAAAAAGCTATTTAGATTGCATAATGATTTCCTACAGTACATTATGCATTGCATATTTTGCAATTTGTGTGTATCAAAGCACTGTATAGTGTAGGGAATCATCATCCCTTTACAATAGATTTTTCTGTGTTTTAAAATATCAAGAAATACGGTTACAGTGTTTGTAAGCTGGTTGTTTGAAAGTGAAAGTAGATATGTTATCAAATTCTACGAACAGCACCTTTAAAGTTGAGTTTATACTTTCAAACTTGTAAATTACTAGTTTGGCATGAATGCACCTTTTTTAGTAAGCAAAGAAAATTAAAAACCTAAATGAGTAGATCTATAAAGTTTAAGCAAAATGATCTGTCTATATGTTTTGAGAGTTTGGCAGATTATTTTATTGCTTTTAGAACCAGAAGAATGGGTATAGTGGCTGTTCTGGATGTTCCCGACCAGGCTCCTCCGAAGGCACTGACATTCAATGAGTCACTGTTTCCTAAACAGAACAGCCTCACATAGCAGGACAGCGATATTTCTAAATAGTCTGGGATCCAGACACATAGGCAAAATGCTATAATACAGTTATAATAAATGTACTGGTTTTTAATCGGGTCAACCAAAAAACAAGCATTGTTAAAAGTGATTAAGTTCTACATACATAAGTCACTAGCATAACCTAATTTCTAATTTCATGATGTACCCTACAAGAGGGTAATTTATGCACTTCCAAAACAGAAACATACTTCAAAACATCACTTATGACTAGTTTAAACCATTGGTCTGAAATGGCAAGCTGTGTTGTCTCATAAATCATCTTGACAGAATTATCCTAAATGCTAAAGGCTGGGCCAGTATACAAAGCCAGTATACAAAGTAAACAAAGTCAATTCAAATTGTCCATGTAGTTGGACATAATCCAACATTGTTTCACAAAAGCATTTTTACAACAAATCCAGCAGCATGTTCTGATAATCAAATTAACCACACCACCACCAGTAATGTGTCAGGATCATTACCGCAATTGACGATCATTTTGAAGAAATAAATTCATCACTTTGAAGTTTGAAACACCTGTGCAGCCCTTCTTATTCATTTGACAGGCAGGCTCCTCTGGCTTAGAATAAAAAAGGAACTGAGCTATCAACTTCAAAATTATGAATTACAGTGGGTAAAAAGTATTTAAACTGCCACCAATTGTGCAAGTTCTCCCACTTAAAAAGATGAGAGAGGCCTGTAATCTTCATCATAGGTACACTTCAACTATGAGAGACAAAATGAGAAAAAGAATCCAGAAATTCACATTGTAGAATTTTTTATGAATTTATTGGTAAATTATGTTGGAAAATAAGTATTTGGTCAATAACAAAAGTTAATCTCAATACTTTGTTATATACTCTTTGTTGGCAATGACAGAGGTCAAATGTTTTCTGTAAGTCTTCACAAGTTTTTCACACACTGTTGCTGGAATTTTGGCCCATTCCTCCATGTAGATCTCCTCTAGAGCAGTAATGTTTTGGGGCTGTCACTGGGCAACACAGACTTTCAACTCCCTCCAAAGATTTTCTATGGGGTTGAGATCTGGTGACTGGCTAGGTCACTCCAGGATCTTGAAATCCTGAAGGACTCCTTCATTGCCCGGGCGGTGTGTTTGTGATCATTGTCATGCTGAAAGACCCAGCTACATTTCATCTTTAATGCCCTTGGTGATGGAAGGAGGTTTTCACTCAAAATATCAAGATACATGGCCCCATTCATTCTTTCCTTGACACAAATCACTCATCTTGGTCCCTTTGCAGAAAAACACCCCCAAAGCATGATGTTTCCACCCCCATGCTTCACAGTAGGTATGGTGTTCTTTGGATGCAACTCAGCATTCTTTCTCCTCCAAACACAACAAGTTGAGTATTTACCAAAAAGTTCTATTTTGGTTTCATCTGACCATATGACATTCTCCCAATCCTCTTCTGGATCATCCAAATGCTCTCTAGCAAACCTCAGACGGGCCTTGACATGTACTGGCTCAAACAAGGGGACACGTCTGGCACTGCAGGATTTGAGTCCCTGGCGGTGTAGTGTGTTACTGATGGTAGCCTTTGTTACTTTGGTCCCAGCTCTCTGCAGGTCATTTACTAGGTCCCCCTGTGTGGTTCTGGAATTCTTGTGATCATTTTGACCCCACGGGGTGAGATTTGCATGGAGCCCCTGATCGAGGGAGATTATCAGTGGACTAGTATGTCTTCCATTTTCTTATAATTGCTCTCACAGTTGATTTCTTCACACCAAGCTGCTTACCTATTGCATATTCAGTCTTCTCAGCCTGGTGCAGGTCTACAATTTGGTTTCTGGTGCCCTTTGACAGCTTTTTGGTCTTGGCCATAGTGGAGTTTGGAGTGTGACTGTTTGAGGTTGTGGACAGGTGTATTTTATACTGATAACAAGTTCAAACAGGTGCCATTAATACAGGTGACGAGTGGAGGACAGAGGAGCCTCTTAAAAGAGAAGTTACAGGTCTGTAAGAGCCAGAAATCTTGCTTGTTTGTAGGAGACCAAATACTTATTTTCCACCATAATTTACCAATAAATTCATTATAAATCATGCAATGTGATTGTCTGGATTTCTTTTTCTCATTTTGTCTCTCATAGTTGAAGTGTACCTATGATGAAAATGACAGACCTGTCTCATCTTTTTAAGTGGGAGAACTTGCACAATTGGTGGCTGACTAAATACGTATTTGCCCCACTGTATATTATTAATCAATTTGATTGAAATAACCAAGCTTGTAGATCTGTTTGTGATACTGTAGGAACATCAGCTACATGCTACATCAGCCATGTTATAATTCTTAACAAGTTATTGAAGCGCTTTAGCACACATGGTAAGGTTGTAAACCTGGTTTCTATTCAAGGTCTTCACTTAATGTCTTAACTGAGTTCCTTTTCATAATTTAGCAAACAATTTTACACTTTTATAATTTTAAAGAATTAACTAAACACTATTAAAAAAAGATTAGTTATTAGATTAGTTTATAGCCTGACACCTGGTTCCCTGTAGCCTGTCGTCTATCTACCGTCTGGTGTATTGAAAAGAATGAATCTAACTATCTGGTTAGTTTAATCTGTAGAGCGACTACTTTAGGCATTTATACAAGCGATGCCAGTCTTTTTGAATGATTACGAAATAGACTATAGCCTACTATAGCAGATATTGCATGCATTCACAACAGACAGTATCATTACTTTATAACCTAAGAATGCCAATGGGACCTCTGTGTAGCCCAGACTTCAATTCACTTTTACAATTGTACGGCACGCTGGTGGCCATAACAGCTCTTCTGTCAGGGTTTATAGGCTACATCCAACCAGGGCCGGAGGTTGTACTAAAAAATGATAGCTAGTGTCCGAATGGGATTCAAACTCACTGCAGCAATACCCTCCCCATGCTGTAGATCACACGGGTGATAAAAACACTCTGTGCTTTAGTGTCTAACACAGGCTGGCAGTTTGGATAGGTACTGGTATTAAATGGCAACAGGAAGTAGTGATGACATCACCATGACAACACCATGAGATGCATAACCATTATTTCACATCGGCCAATGAGAAAAGCTATCAGCTCCATTCCAAACCAGTGGTTAAAAGGGAGGCAGGGTGGCCTAGTGGTTCGCGCATCTGATTGGGGTTGATTAGGACTCCAGGTCGAATTCCCCGACTGCCGAGGTGAAGCCTGTGAGCAAGACAGTTAACCCTGATTGCTTCTGATTGCAAATTAGAAAAATAATAATAAAATACGCCTTCCATAACAAACCACATTTTCGCTAACAACAGCTATTAGTTAATCTGAATGGTGTCTTCTGTTGCTGCCTGAAATTCAGTCTTGGCGCTCCTGTTTTAAGGACATACTACAATTCCTTCTCGGTGCCAGTGAACTGATATAAGACAGATCAAAAACCAATCCTTGAGCAACAGTTTGAATTAGAAGAGCAATGCGTTAACACTTCAAAATTTCCAATGAATCCGTTTTTTTTGTGTTGTCGCCAACAGTGCCTTATCACAAGGCGGAAATAGAGCGCAAAGCTGTGGTACAAAGACAACATATCTCGAATTATATTGCCATGTCTGGATTTTGTTCACTATCATTCTAAATGTTTGAAATCACAGTTATAACTGATAACACATTTCTAATTCAACAGACTTCAGCAGCAAATCTGTTTATTTAAGTTAATTTTAAGAATCACATAGAACATTTTACATTGTACACGAACATTTTAGTAATTTAGCAGATGCTCTTATACAGGACCCATCTAAGCACAATGAACAGCCTTAGAACTTCTGAATTATCCAACAGACAGAACTTAAGTAAGGCAAAACTAAAGATAACAAAAATCAGAGAGGAACATACAAAGGCAATACCTGACAATGTAGAGTCTATAGATCATCTTTTTTGGTACTGTCCATATGTAGCATGTTTTTGGTCACAGATACAAGAATGGATGAATAAATGCAATATTTATCTTGAATTAACATTACAAATAGCAATACTTGGAAATTTTAAATGTAATAGTCAGTCAGTTAATAATATGATATTTTGTTTACCAAAAATATTAGTCATTGACAATAGAAAGGTTTCCTAATTATGTGAAGCATCACAGTACAGTAGAAACAAATATGGCAAATAGAACCTGAATATGGCTGTGGCTAAGAGATAGATGGACAATATTGAATTTAAATAAAGAGAAAAATATAAAATGTATAAGCTAGAGCTAAATGTTAAAATGTTAAAATGTATTTGGTCACAATAATTGGTCGGGTAAAGGTTAGGATGGGTGTAAAATATAGAAATCAATAATATAAAAAATGTGTAGGATTGGAAATGATGCATGTTTTAGAATGAAGACAATACCTATGTCGAATATTGAAGCTGATCCTTCCCCTAAAGAAAAAAAAGAAAAAAGAAAAAGAAAAACTAACAACGTGCCCTTTATCCAACAGTTCTTTTATGCCCGGTAAATTTTCGAACAGAAACAGGTGCGCCTACGGCACAGGTGTGCGTAATCCTGTAATTAGGCTGGAGCGAAGTGAGAGGGGAACCTAGTATTCAGGAGAGCTAGAGCTCTTACGGCCAGGGGGCGCTAGAACACATGTGACATTAAAGTGTCATAAGTTATTTGGGTTACACTTTATTTGGAGAGTCTGACATTCCATCTGTATGTGCTCTACAGATAGTTTGTTGATGATATGACTATCAACAAACTATCAACAAACCATCTGTTGATAAGCAACTAATTGTGTATTTTAAGGGTAGGGGTAAGTTTAGAATATGTTTTAGGGTAATGGTTAAGGTTAGGTTTAACATAAGGGGAA
>JACXGM010040851.1:0-10205 GCA_016801145.1 Umbra pygmaea
TCTCTCTCTCTCCCGTCTCTGTCTTTGCCTCTATATTTTTGTCTCTCTCTCTCCCGTCTCTGTCTTTGCCTCTATGTTTTTGTCTCTCTCTCTCCCCATATACTCTAGTTGTCTCTTTCCTCTCTTTCTCTCTCTTTCTAGAAGACGACACTTGGACTTTGTTTCACGTCATTCTCTGGGTTTCCTACATTTCCTTTTCAGATGTGGTGTTTCAGAATGATTCCCTTTGTTGTGGGTGTGTGTGCTTTTTATCTCATGCTTTCTGCCTGGTCAGCAGGAACATGGCAGTCCTTCAATTCCACATCTCGGCTACCCACCACTGGCTTCTCGCTCTCGTGAGCTTGACATTCACACGAGACATGGATTTCCATTTCACAGTAATCCTCCAGGGCTCACCCTCTAATTATTTACCACACTGTAAACGGTGGAATACGTTGTTTTGACTTAAAATCAAATTTCAAACAGCAACAAGTTGATTAAGCAATATCGGTGTGTACTGTATGTGTGTGCATGAATAGATACATCTACAGTACATTATCTGTGTTTGTGTGTGCATGTATGCATGTGTGTGCCTGAATACATATACAGTATTTTATTTGATTATGTGTGCATGTATATGCATGCATGCTTGTATACTATCTATCTGTCTATATACATACGTATATATATATATATATATATACATCCATGTGTGTGTGCCTATATGTCCTCTTTTTCCTTAAGGTTGTTGTGTATTTTTGTGTCAGTAAATGTGTGAATGTGTGTGAGTGTGGATTTTATGCCTTCACGAATTCTCCCTGCTGTGCTCAGTGAACAAACCTGCAGTATTATTCACACCTTAGACTTGAAAGTGTCGGCTGAAGAGCCTGTACTCAAAGTGTTGCGTGCAGTTCCTTGATAATCTTGCTCTGCACAGAGACTGCCTCATGGATGACATAATCCTGCCAACCATGAAACTGACTGAATCGCAAATACGGATGAGATTTGAAGTGACAGTTAACCACATGTTACTGTGGAGTAGGACACCCACGTCTTTCATGTACAGATGTCATATCTTCATTTCATATATATTTGCACAGCCGAAATATTATCTTGCAGCAACAGGAAAATATGTGGAGTATGATTAATGGCCATGTCTGTAGGGATTGATCGTTTTTAACGTTTCACTGGAAAACTTTTGAAGGACTGTTAAACCTTGAATACAAAAATGTGTATTAAATGCTGGATGAACAAATGAGCAACTGTAGGACTGTCGGTAGATAGTACATTGACACACTAAATCCCCCATCTTACCTGTATATGATGCAGGCACAGTCTCTGCACGTGCCACAGTTCTCTATGTCCTGGCCCGTTCTATAGGAGTGTCTCCTGGAAAAGCAGATACAGATGACATCATCACCAAGGGACAAGAAAGGCAGCTAGCTTGGCTTGAGTTACAGCCATAGACCATGTCACAGTGCTAATAGAGACAAGAATGTAGCAGTCAATGCCTGAGGTGGGCCACATAATAGGTTTCTTAAAATAACCATCAAGTTATTTCATTTAAGTGTTATTTACATTTTAGTAGAATATATATATATATTTTTTGGGAGAATGCTATGATATTTACTATGGTGATTAAGAACAGTAGAATAAACCTGTAAACACATAGTTATGCATTAGCAGTTAAAAAAATACCGGTACATATATCTGTTTAGTGCCGGAGTTTGGTATAGTAGTAAGATTTATATAATCCAAGACTTTAATCAGGTTATAAATGACTGAAATTAATCAGGAATGTGTTTGGAATGTGTTGTCCCATTTAATGAGACCTGTAGATAGACAATGTAGCAGACACATGTGCTACTGAATGCTTAATAGTTTAATGACGGCGTCCAATTATTTTATACTTCATATTGTTCTTAATATAATATAGGGGGGTCCGTAGTGGGCTTAGTCGCTGCATTGCAGGACAATCTACGTCATAATGGTCAGTGGTTCGAGCCTGACTATGGGTTTTCTGACTCTTCCTTGACCTTCTACACGAGGCAGCGCAAATTGGCATAGTGCTGCCCAGGATTTGGGTTAGATAAATCTGATTATTTATCCTGCCACGTTGCTCTCCAGCAACTCCTTGTGTTCAGATCGGGCACCTGTAAGTTCAATCGTGGAAGTATAGTTGGTGAACGTACCAGTAATCATTCCGTGCATGATCTGACTAAAGGCTTCAGTGTTGGATGAGCAGTGCAAAAAGAATCGGCGGCTGGGCGACATGTGGTTGGATCAACCATGTGAGTGCCCCTCGCCATCCCACAGATCTGTCCAAGGAGTTGCGGAGCTGCCAACAAGGCAGGGTTAATGGAAATTGGGAAGGGAGGAAAAATGGGGAACAAAAAAATATATATATATTTACAGGAGGAAAAAGGAAATCGCTGTGTTAATTAGAACCTTAGAACTTACGGTAAGTATCTCTGGATTTATGAACCAAGCACTTTATTTAAACAATATTTAGCTTGACCTTGTTTTTAAATAAAATGTGTGTATGTGTGTATCCTTGTGTGTGTGTATGTATGTAAGTGAAAGGGACTTCGAAATAAGCATCAGAGTGTTATCGTCCATGGCTAAGTTTCATCACTTCCTCTGAGAAGTAGCTACAGTAGCTCTTATTTTTTTAATCAAGTGTTGCCTCAGTCCCATGATTCTCCGCCTGCTAACTCCTCATCCAGAAACCCACTCCTAATCATTTCTTATGAATGATTTCCCCCCAACTGGCTCTGACGGTTACGTAAAGCGTGACTCACTTTATCTTCAGGGAGAAAATAATGCTTATGAGGTAAAAGTCAAGCTGAATTCATTGCATTTAGACTCATCTCAGAACAAAAACCCTTATGAGAGAACAATACAGTACATGTTTCTAAATACACTTTTAAAGACTGTAAAAACAGCTTCCATTGTCAGATCCATGTACAGAGGCAAAATTGGTTCAGAAATGGGTCATTTTCATGGCATTTTTGTATAATTTATATTATATTCAGGAAGTTTTAACATTGTTTTAGTAAACAAAAGAAAAAGTTTTTTACTTGTTCGTAATCTTTTCTTAAAAAGTCGTCAACTTGTTAGGAAAAATACATTTACGTTGTTGTAATGGAGATCATATAATGTCCTTCTAATACATGCCATATACATTTTACTGGTGTATATATGGTTCAATCACACGTGTCATTCCAGCCAAGTTTTAATTTAAGCAACTGCACAGGAATCAGTAAGCAGCTTAGAAATGTGGGAAGTAGATTAATTAAAGCGCCGATGGGGATCGTAAAGGGTTTACACTAAGAGCCTGTGCCGAAACTAAACCCAACTACTTTGCCCTTATGACCTCATCATCAGGCTGATCACTGTTGCTGCAATCAGGAAAATGGCATATAACTCACCCTCATCCACCCTCTGGAAAAATGCAGCTTATCTATTCATTGTTTAAGGAACGGGTAGGAAAATGAACAAAAAATTGTTACTGATGTGTGTGTGTATTTGGGGTGTAGGGATTCAACAAAAACGACCACAGATTTCCATAAATAAAATAGTACATATTTTGATGAGGCTGTGAAAATAGTATTTCTTGATTTGGCCACTGTTGTTGTGAATTCATAGTGTACCAATTCAAATATTTGTTTAAATCCACTTTGGCACAAAATGTCAGTTGGCAGAATCAACGTAGTTGAAAGTTTTAGCAATTTGGCAAGGAATATGGAAGCATTATTAACATTCATTTTCTTTACCCCTCTTTCCTTTCTTCCCCAATCCCATTATATCCAATTGTATTCATGGCCCTGTGTCATTCCCACAATTGCCAAGGGATTTGGTAGAGTTAAAGATCATGCCAAGCCTTCATCCTAGGCATCCGTGCCAAGCCATTCCGCCTACTGGCCGAGCTGCCTGAGAGAGTATGGATAAAAACAGGAAATTCCTGCTGACAATGCCTTTCTATTTCCTGGATGATTCTGGCACATTTTCATCACACATGGGGCTTCCCGTCCACCCGTCAGCTAGCGGCACAGTCAATGCTCAATCCTAGTTGGTGGTGGTCAACTTAATGCAGTGACAGAGCACTATGCTACCTGAGACCCCTATGGATGTCACACATTCTTCCCCTTCATACTAATACTTTTTCCCCAAAATAAATGTTCTTATGTCCGCAATGCACAGTATATGTTGCCAATGTATTTACAGCATCACAAAGCTGTTCTCAACTATAAATAGATTGGTGCTGGAACGGGAAAGCTGAAACAAAACAACCATTCGTAATATGTAGAATGCAGCACATGCTGGATTATAATAGGGCTGCTTGTTGTTAATTTCCCATTTTTTAGTAAAGAGTAGAATTTATGAAATATAAACCTAGATATGTTGTGCCAAGCTATGATCACTGGGACTGATTTGTTTTTTACGTCTGGCAAATTCTTTAGAAAACCAATAACCTAACAAAGCAGAGCTAAGACCACTTATGTGTGACATTTACATTTCAGCCATTTCTATTCCAACTCTTAAAGCATTCCATTGTAAGTTGTATTACCTCTTATGGAAAGGTAATTGCAGATGATCTGTATTGGTACAGCAATGTATTGCTGTAGCTGACTGTAATTTTACGGCTCACTGGCCCTTACTCACCCATCTCTTTCGGCCTCCTTCTTCTCCAGGTCCTGAATGACGTCCAGCAGGACCTTGATGGTGTTCTGGCTGGTCTCCAGAACTCCCTCCAGGCTTTGCAGCTGGGTCTGCAGGCTCCTGATGTCATGGAGGGGCCCATTAGGACCAATCAGCTTTTCTGCCACCCAGGACGGGTCCAGTTTATTTCTTGCTCCCGAAACTAGACCCCCCAGGATCTCCTGCACCTGCCTCAGAGTATCTGCCTGGGTGGAGTTCAGGGGCCCGGCTGGAGAGCCCCCTCCAGTACCGGAGCATCCCCAGGCCCCTGAAGGGCACTGGCCAGATGGGAGAGCCTGCTGACTATTAGGGGTATTGGGGCCAGAGCAGAGCATTTTATGGAGGGCCCCAAGCTGAGCCCCGAGCTGAGCCTGTGCCTGGCCCAGGCAGGTGGGTCTGGGAATGCCTTTGGAGGGCGAGAAGCCCTGGTCCCCCTGGGTCCCCTTCAGCAAGCCCACTGGAGGTGTTTGAGCTCTGTGTTTTAGAGAGTTAGCTCGGGGACAGGGAGCTGGTGAACCTGGCTTTTGAGACTTCTCCTTCTCGCTGGCCCGCCTCAGCAGAGGTGCACGGCGCGCCTGGCCTGGGGTGGTGCTTGCCTCCTCCTTACGTGGGGTGTACGGGGGAGGGGGCGGTGGTGGCGGTGGGAGTATCCTCCGGTCGCCCCTACACTCCCAGTCCGTCACCATCCCGTCCTGAGTGCTGCCGGGCCGAGCCTGAGGAAGGTGGGTGTATTGGGGAGCAGGGACCTGAGGCGGAGGGGTGTAGGGTGGTGCGGGGCGGAAAGTGGAAGCGTAGAGGGGCACAGTTCTCGTCGGAGTGGCGCAAGACACCGTTGCTGGAAGTGTATAGTGGGGTTTGACCACTGGAGGCGGGGACTTGCCGTTCTTTACAGTGTTAGATGGAGAAGAGCAATACTTTATGGTTTGGATTTGAATGTGGGTGGTGTAGGAGGGAACAGCTGGAGGCTGGGGAGAACAGGGCGGTCTGTTTTGACAAGGGGGACTTCCAGGTGGTATAGTCTGAATTAAAGAGACATAGGGAGGGGTGGCTAGGACTGAGGAGGGGCATGACACAGGTGGAGGTGCAGAGGTGCAGTAGGATGTGGGTTGATTTAAAGAGGAGCAGGGTGGGGCAGTTTGTGTTATGATGGTGCAAGGGGCTATATTTGGAGTTGGTGTTGGTGTGCTGCAAGTTTGCGGTGTGAAAAGGACTGCAGTAGATGTTGGGTTGGGGCAATTTGGCACTTTAATAGGGACTGCAGTTGGAGTAGGGCAATTTGGAGCTGTGACAGGGACTGGAGTTGGTGGTGGGGTGGGGCAAGTTGGAGCTGAGTATGCATTTAGAGTTGGGTTTAGTTTGGTGCAATTTACGCCAGAACATTGAGCTGGAGTTGGATTTGGGCTGGGGCAAGACGGGACAGTGAAGGCAGGTAATGTTGGCATTGGTGATGGGCACGGACAATTAGCAACGGAACCTGTGGTTATGGTATTGGATGCGGAAGAATTGGTTTCAGTTTGTGTAGCAAGAGGTGAAGTGGTTGGAGCTTGAGATGGAAGCACAGTGGACGGAATGTCTGATTGGTTCGAGGGATGTTTACAGACGGACTCAATCCAGGGTTGTGAGTTAGAGGGAGAAACCACCAGTGGGGGTGCTTCACACTGCAGATGGGTGGAGGCCAGCACAGTTTTAGGTTCAGAGGCAGAGGGAGGCATACTCTGAGCGTGGGAGATGGAGGGTCGAACAGTCAAGGTTGAAGGGGAGGTGCAGGGACTGTCAGTCGTCTGAATTTGGGCGGTGCAGGGCTGAGTAGTTGGAGGTGGCGAAACACAGGGACTGACAGTTTTTGTTTTGGTGTTGCAAGGCTGCACGGTTGATGGAGGTTGTGTGATAGAAGGGGAAATGCAGGGACTGTCTGTCTGGGTTGGAGTGGTGCAGTAGCCCATCTCCCTCCCTGGGTCGCTGACAGCACGGTCTATGCGCATTCTCCTCCTCACTTGGGATGGTGTGGCACTCCCCTGACGTTTAGACCCCTCTCTCCCACATGTCACCGAGTCGCAGTAGCAGGGCTTTGCAGTGTCCTGAAGCCCCTGAACTGGGGAAGAGGAGTCCTTCCTGGAAGAGGCCAAGTGATTCCCGGACAAAGAGGACTTAGCATTAGCCATAGAGTTAGCCATAGCGTTCGAATCGGGCTGGTCCAACAAGCCTTGCTTAGCCTTAAGCTCAGAGCATTGTCCATCGCAGGATGCCAGCTGTGAAACATCATTGTGGGTTGTATGGTACTCGCCCTGTTCATCGTCCTGCCCATCAATTAAATTAAGTCCTACTGAGTTCCCCACGCTGCGACTGGCTGAGGGCTCCAGGGTCCTCGGCTTCTGGAGGCAGGGGGAGGTCTGGATTGCCATGCTTGAGCACTGCCTCCGGGAGAACGGCAGTGTGAGGGAGCACGGCCGCGAAGGCGATGGTGGTGGTGCCCAGCAGCGGCGGGCAGGTCCTGGGGTAAGTGGGTGCGGGGGCGCCCGAGCTAAGAACGCTGCAACTACCTCAATGGTGTCGGCCATGTCTCCTCGGACAACCCCCACCACCGAGGTCTGGGTAGAAGACACTTCACCCCCTGCCGCATTCTCGGTTAGCCACCCCTGGGAGGCAGTAGGGATTGTGGGACTGTTCTTCCGAAAGGGATGGGGACTGTCATGCTCTGCGGCAGTCCTCTGGCGACCCTTGGTTCCAATTTCAGTGGTGGCATCGCCCGCTCCATCCTCCAGGTCTTTGAAGCGGACTTGGTGCGTGCGGTTGCGACGTCGCTTCAGGCGGCTCTCGATGTCCGGCGAGTCGCGGTTGAGCAGCACAGAGCGTACTGTCATGGCGCCAGGCAGCTTTTCGGAGGTCTTGCTGTTGGTGTTTTGGCCAGTGAGCAAGTGATTTGGCTCTTTGCTCACCATTTCTCCTGTGGCGGCGTGTTCTTCCCCCCGACATCCACAGTCCCTTTAGGCCGTTTGATGTGATAAAATCCTCTGTTCAAATGAAATTCTGTTCTATATGTCAATGCAGGTTTATCGGTTGACAATTATGGTATCCCATTTTTATCAGATCTGGTGAGTTGGAGTTTCATCACCATGCACATCTGCAGAAACAGCTAGATTTTGTTGGTATGAGTAATCAAGAAGAGATGAATGGAGGTCATTGTTCTACTGCAGTACTGTCTGTCCTGCTACACCTCTTCTGCAGCACTCCAAAGGACTAGTTCCTTCTTAGGTGTGTGTGTGTCAAAATATGTGTGCGTGTTGGTGTGTGTGCTTGTGAGGGTTTTTCTGGCAATCTGCCGTCTTGAAAAACAAAGCCAGAGGATCTTTACTTTGCTCACACTACAGATAGAAAGCACTGAGTTTCAACATCGTAAAGTCTTCAGGGTGAACAGGATTCTCATCGACCGCAGAGTTTCATTTATTCATCATATAGTCCACTCAGCTTTGTGAATTCCTTAAATAGAGCAGTCCTATGAAGTTGCATTAAGAGTATGATTATGTCAGCACATTAAACATGAGAGTAATGCAAACTTAAAGTTCATACAAAATAAAAAAAGGGACATTTGACATAAAAAAGTCAGAAGACCCCAAATAGAGAGGTGAGCGTGACTGTTCTGTTTCATGTCTCCTGGATGCACTCAGCTCCAGTGTTCTCCTAATAATATCCCTGGAGATGGAATCGTGACGCGGGCACAGTATCTACCGGCGAATAGGCACAGCTCCTCTGAACACACTTTCTCCATCCTTCCCATCACCAAATCTGCAGGCTGGCCCTTCCAACCCGCTCACCATCGTCCCACGGGGCTGGAAGAAGATTGGATTGCTAAGATGTCGGACATCACTATGTGACTGGCCATTATGGTTCATCTTCCTCTCTGGATTTCTCACATTCTCTCTCTCTCTCTTCCTTTTTTCAGAAAGTCATCTTCTACTGCCAGATAACAGAATGGCTTGGGTTCCTGAGATGACAAGAGAAACAGAGAGGAAGAGAGAAAGACAGAAGGAGAAACAGAGAGAAAAAGACAGACAGGCAGACAGAGGGCATTAGTCTACATACTGTGGTTTCCATTGGATGATAATGAGATGGACCTCATCATAATGAACTTCATAATCAGGTAGTCGGTTGTTAAAAATTCACAAGAGCAGGGTCAACAGAAGTACAGAACGAAGGGGAGATTGCGTTTGTTTAAAGGGACCAATGAAAGGACAGACAGAACGCAGCAATGCCGAGTTGAATGGAGTTTGTGCTCGCATGTTTGTGAGCGCGTGTGTTCTTGTCTGGGAGAGAGAAGAGCACAAGGAATAGATAGAAACTGATCTTTTCAGTGACTGACAAGTGTCCAAAGGTAACAAGATGATTTGTGACAAGAGGCAGGCCTGGCTCATCTGAGCTTCCTGTGGCCTGACAGGCTCTTCACAGAGCCACAGACAATTAATGTTGCCTCACAGCTCACTGGTTATTTAGGGAATAGGGACCCCAGGGGCCGCCACTGTTATTTATGTTCACCTTTTTTTCCCTCTGTGTATCTTGTTTCTTTTTTTAAAGGGAAACGTCTTTGTCAGGGCTGCCGCCCCGCCGTCAACCTTTGAAAACGTGATTATTAGAATTAATTATGATTACAGTCGCGCTTGGCAGTCCCGGGGAGCGGAAGGGAAGGAACCCTGTGCTCCTGCAACGATGTGGATCAGCTACTGGGTGTGGAAACCATGGGAATTTATCCCTGATTTCACTTCCTTGTTATCACAGCAGATCTTTGTACCCGTGATCTGCTTATACATGACTCACTGAGGAGCGCGTTGTAGACGTGCTAACAATGACAAATCACCGCTCTGAAACGGTGGAAGGGACACAGCCTTTCATTTCAATTGAATGGTTTTGGTATATTAATGTTTCTAGATGTGGATGGACCTTTTAAATGATTAATGATCACTGCAGCATTGAAACTGTAGCGGAACAAGAGACAGTCAATTGCTTGAATTAAAAATAATTTCCTTTTTTTTTTACAGTAATCATACCAGAACGCAAAAGCACTGTCAAATGATGGGGGGGCGGGGCGGGGGTGTAGATGATGTGATGTACAATTACAAGGCCATCAGCTGCAAGATGTGCATTGGCTCAACACCATTTAGTACGCTCAACAAAACTTTTTTTTCCAACCGTAGTGCATCAGTGAATCGGCATTAACCTTGCAAATGACAGGAATGTGGGTTAGAGTCTCAGGACCAGCCGTACATCCACACTGAACTGTAAGTCAGCCTAGATAGAAGTGTCTGCTAAATGGCATTTTTTAATGATATATTATCATGTTAGATGTAGACAGGCCTTTATAAATTATATAAAATCCTTGCAGCTTTGGGAACATAACTCAGTGGTATCTATAAAATGGGGACATTTTCTTCCTGTTTACAGTCAAACTTTGATAAACAGCATTTCTTAACCTTGATGGGCATGCACCCTTCCCATTTCTCCAGCCCTTTACCTCTCTCTCTCTCTCTCTCTCT
>JACXGM010040852.1:0-10209 GCA_016801145.1 Umbra pygmaea
GATGGGCCCCCATGTTATATATATAAAATACATTCCAGACTTTTCAAGGGCCCTCTCTCCACTTGGGTCCTGGTAATCAGTATTGGTTTTACCCCCAGTCCGACACCCCTGGTTCTGAGGGCAATTGGTTGCACCAGAGCTAATTTAGGGGTTTCATAGAACGGGGGGTGAATACATTCCATTTCTTTCCAGGTTGTCTCATTACAAAATTTGGAATCATCTGATGATGATGGTGAATACTTATGCAAGGCATTATACTGTATACTTAGTTCAATTGGAGGTTTCACTACTGCTCTTGATACTGTGACAAATGACAAGAGAATAGCAATAAGGCTTTGACTAATTACATTATTTCCTCTTGCATTCAAGTCAACTCCAATTGAAACACCTCAGTTCATGAAAAACAAAAAAACAATGAAAACAGGCTGCTAAATTGGCGAACAAAAGTGTATTTACCAGTTACTTATGCAAGGATATTGTTTTCATCACATTATGGCTTCCTGATACCTCAGATTATAATTCTAAACTATGTTATCCAGGGATTTTTGGATGGAATTAAACAATGGTGTATTAAATTGATTAGAGTTGCAAATGCTATTGCATATTTGGTATTCCTCTAATCTGTGTGAATGGTGATACCTTAATCAGTCCAGATAGAGCTCTCTGTTCCTCAGGCTGGCGATCAGTAACAAAGCAGTACTGCACTGCGGCATTCACACTCATCTCTCCTTTAGGCAGGGATTTTTTAAGTACTGAAATCTCTTACTCAAATACAAGTGCTTATACCTTGAGTACATTTTATTCAGTAGAATTAAAACAAAAGTGTAAGAAAATAGTCAAAAAAAGTACAGCATAGTTTCTTTCAAAATACTCACAGTATAAGTTTAAAAAAAGATTGAATTGTGATAAGTATTTCATAATTGGCAATTCTATCAATTTGCAATTTCAATAGACATTATTCAATAGAATAAGCGCAGAGAAAAATTAGCTTAGAATAGGAACTTAATGTTAAATGAAGGTGGAGCTCCAGAAGTTATGAATTAAGAATATGTATTGATAGGTAAAACACTTTGGTTGAATATATCAGAGTGCTTTTTTTAAAATTTTAAAACAGGTTCTGTACATCATAAACGCACATTGGGATTACCTTTAAACACCCTTCAAACGCTTTCAAATACCTCACTGTAGGCACACATTTTATGGTTTAATTGCATAATCAGGGTGTTTTGAGTCTTTCTATTTCTATTCTTAAACAGTTTTGTTATTTCCACCTTCACTACACTCTTATTGTTAAGACTTTTTCTCTCTCTGAACTGGACAGGTGCTGCTATTCAAAATAAACTGTGTCTATTATGGCTCACTTTGCAGTAAAGTGCAGTCCAGCACAACTAACAAGACTTTCAGAAGCATCAAAGGCAGGCATACCTGTGTTCAGTCTCAGAAACAGGCTCTTTATGTATGAAAGTGCATTGCCGCAGGAAGTAAGGGTGCTAATGCCCATTATATACTGTACAATCAAAGCGCCTTGAACAACTAATTGCAATGCCATTGTCAGGCAATACATTAGTGGCTGGAATCTATGCTGGCTTTGTTTCAAAGTGCAGTGGCGCTGTCTGTATCTTTATCGTAAGTGGACGGCAGCTACCAAGGCAGGTGTTAAACGCTACCTAGTGTGCCAATTAGGAGTTAAAGAATGTAAGCATGTAGTGAGGCCTGAGGAGAGGTAAAGAAAAGCCTCCCCTAGAGCACAATCAGTTGCCTTTATTCTTTCATTTAAAAAAATACTAATATTATAGTGAGGAAAACATAAATTATTCAGTGAGATTCTGAATTTTGGGAAAATTAAAAGAGCAGCAATAAGTTGAATCCATCATTCTTCCAAAGTGCTTTCTGAGTCTTGAATGTCTGAGATGAGTGGCAGGCACATCTTTAAAGATTTTAGTAGGTTCTTTAGTTTTCTTCTAGCGAGAATGCTGGCAGCTGCTATCCCCATATGTAATAGTCACGGACTCAAGGATGTTCAAAGCCGTCACAACAGCCTTCATCATGGTGCAGTACTCTGACATGACAGGCTTTATTATAGTGCAGTACTCGATAACAACATGATTTATTACAGTGCAGTACTCTGACATTACAGATTTCTATTACAGTGCAGAACTCTATCACAACAGGATTGATTTCGGTGCAGTACTTGAGCACGACAGGTTTTATTATGGTGCAGCACTCGATCACAACAGTATTTATTACGGTGCAGTACTTGGTCACGACAGGATCTATTACAGGCCAGTACTCGATCATGACAGGATTTATTGCAGTGCATTACTCGATCACGACAGGATTTATTATGGTTCCGTACTCGATCACAACAGGATTTATTACAGTGTAGTACTCGATCATGAAAGTCTGTAAAGCTTTGGGTTTTAGAAAGGCGCATTATAAATAAAATGTATTATTATTATTATGATTATTTATTACAATGCAGGACACGGCTTTTTAAATATTCTACCTCTTTAAAGGTTTTTCCTGCATTCCAATTTAATAAACAAATGTACAGTATGTACACTCATATATAATGCAGAACAAATAGGTCTAACAAGACTTTAGCACTCAGCATTCCACTTCGTTTAAGGGACATAAGACTGTTTTTTTCAGTATCTTTCTCAGATGATGGAAAATGACAAAAACATAGCAACAAAATGCAACTCGGCTTCTCCTACCCCACACAATCACTGCACTGTGCAGACATGTATGGATTGGAGGATCAGACTTGTAAGTTAACAATAACTCGGTTAAAATGGAATCTCATGACCAATACACCTGTGTTTTCAGAATGCAAGACAGGATTTTTTTCTGTGAATGGATTTACTTTCTCTCCGTGAAAAATGCAGAATCCTGCATTAACGCAACCTTTGTTTTAAGAAAGCAGATAAATATTGTCAAATATCTACATTGTCAAAAATGACACATAATTTTAAGATATTATTTTGTATCCATGTTGCCCACCTCTGCTGTTGACCCTTACAGATGAAATAAACAACAAGCTTGTCAACCTTCGCCTATAAGATAAGTGTGCCTCCTTCTGTTGTCATGATTTCTGATGCATTGCTTGCTTGCCTGCTGAAAGGCTGTTTGATGGTCCCTTGGTCTGCTTGTCTTTGTGTGCTGAGTTAAGGTTATTGTAGACTGTCATCTTTGATGGATGCTTCCTCTCTGAAAAAAAATATCCATAAACATGCAAAATAAATATCATATGACCTCATGATCAAACACACAGTTTCAACAAACCCAGTTATTGTTCTCTTCCAATTCACACACACGCACACTCTCAATAAATTTGAAACATTGCCTGCTAAGAGTTGAAGATGATGGAATGCATCAATCAAGAAAGGTAATGAATTGAATGATAGGCCTACATCATTGCTCAATGTGCCATAAATGCCTTTATGAAGGCGTTTTGTGTGCTTATGTAAAGTTAGCTCAAGTTAGCTTGTTATAGTATGCATACATATCTGTAGCGCATCTACTGTAAATTCTAATCTTCACTATCCAAATTTAATGTAACTTATTTCTTTAACAGTGAAAATGTTCAGCTTAACTTGAATATTTGTTGTAATACATTGTATGTTCAATGATTCCGGAAGATAATATTGTAATTGTAACCAGGTTTGTATGTGTTGTTGTAAGAGTGAGCATTTCAAACTGGTTTCATTATCAATCCGCCATGATTCAGAGGTTGTAATTTCATTAGTTATTCTATTCTACTCAATAAACAATTGTTATTAAGGGGTGTGTGGCAATAATCATTATCCAGGCTGGTGTTTTATCCCCTTTGACGACATATGTAGTGCTGTCTGTGATAAGTTTGTGACAAGTACTCGGCTATGAGAATGCAGAGGAACTTCAAACTGCTGTTGGCTACTCTTGCTCTGTTAATGTCCTCTGGATTCTAAAGTCAACAATAATGCCAGTTGACTTACCTACTCCCTGTAGGCTGACACATCGTGATTGCTATTAGTCTTACAACCATGGTGTCATTTGGAAAC
The DNA here is from genome assembly GCA_016801145.1 of Umbra pygmaea. NCBI lineage: Eukaryota > Metazoa > Chordata > Actinopteri > Esociformes > Umbridae > Umbra > Umbra pygmaea. Next base: position 4,044 of record JACXGM010040852.1, read on the forward strand.
TTAATGATGGAGTTGGTGCCATGCAGAGCCATGCAATCACAGGAGAACAGGGAGTTAAGCAAAGGGCTCAGAATACACCCCTGGGGGGCCCCAGTGTTAAGAGTCAGTGAGGAGAATGTTTTGATACCAGTCCTCACAGCCTGGGGTTTACCCATCCAAAAGTCCAATATCCAATTGCTCAGCAGGGTGTTCAGTCTCAGTGCTTGGAAGCTGGGTGATGAGTTTGGAGTGAACAAGTGTTGAATGTTGAACTTTAGTCAATAAACAGCATTCTCACATAGGTCTTACTTTCGCCAGCTTTGAGTGAGTGAGAGATGTGGGGTAAGAAGTATGGTAATTCATATAGAGTAAGCAGCAACATAAAATGGATAATTAAACTCAGATATGACAAAATAGGTAATTCACATGATTTATTGAAAAATATACAGGTATAATCAGTCAAATAATGTATACTCTTTAACTATTTTAGAATATTAACTATTCTAATGGTATTTGTTGTAGATAAACATATATATATTTTCATTTTCAGGCTATCACCTTATCAGTACCTCATTCAGTAGAATGAGGTGTGCCTTTTTTGGAATTCAACAGGCACTGTAATGGAATGGCTGCCATACTGTACATGTAGAGATGCCGATTTGAGAAAAATGTGCAGTGGTCTCTTAATTTCTTCCAGGGCTGTACAGTATATGCATAAACTCCAAGTAGAATCACTGTCAAACAAATGACATTACACATTTTCTGGGGAACATTTTTAGATCAATAGCACCAATTTTACAACAAGTAATGGCATATTTAATACGTTTGTTGCATTTATTGGTGAGGATGTGATAAATAAGAACTCTTTGAAATATCTTAGCCAGGATTATCACTAAACTACATCATGTGTTTGCTTTCTGTGTGGCTGAATGTAGACGAAAACAGATGCGAGGAAACTTTGAAAACAAACTGCGTTTTACTAAGAAATGACTTTTTTAAAACCAAACTGCCTTGAGGGGCTAAATGCGTAGAAATACTCCTTGAATACTAGGAATGGTCCGAGTATCCGTATCCATGCTCGGAATGTGCGTTGCCTGAAATCGATATGGGTTACTCAGCAATTGCTACATTCAGAACGAAACCATTTACAGAACAGCCTCAGACTTCAGCTACAGGGCAATGTTTTTGATCAAACACATGGCCATATCGATTTCAGGCGATGAACCGCTTTCAGTTAGCTACACTAATTTCTGGGAAGGCCACACCCAGTCCAAGCACGGAAACGGATACTTGGAGCATCCCTAATATACGCACACGGAAACACACAACACAGATTACACAGTAAAAAAAAATAACCCACACCTACAAACACAAATAACTCAACTTAAATACTAATCTAATTACAAAGGGTTTGCAGCTGTAACTAATAGGTGAAGGTGGGCTATAGGATAAATGGAACATGTGACATGAACAGAAGCGGGAAAACTGAAGTAAACAGGATACATGAGAAATAAAATATACACATGCGAGCAATTAAAATAAAGTCCGGTACCCATAGGGGGAACCAAAACAAGGATCTTTAAATCAATGTTATTTTGTGTCATAACTTTTGAGGCCAGCATAATGATAAATGTGGCTCAAGTAAGAAAATAATTAAATAAATAATTTGATTTTGACAGTTCGCACCATGGATCTGCTGTTACATTTACTGAAGACAACTAAGCAACTTTGACGATGAATTTAGGAAACTGAAAATTAAGCCCTTTAAGGACATGATAGATTTAAAATAATTCATGAATGTTTTTGGCAATAGCGTTCAACAATATATATACAGTACCTGTTGCTATATTTTTCAATGCATCAAATTATTGATTAAATCACATTACATTTGCAGAATAGTCAAATTAATCCATTAGACTAATGACAGCCACTGTTGCTGCCTGGACCCAAATCTATTAATTATTCTGAAAATGTTAAACACAGTTCATGTTCTAGCCCTAAAATGAAAACAAAAATCTCTGAGGTCAATCCCCTTACACTAAATACCATAATAGAGCATAGCTTAGCTGGTCTTAACATCCTGTCATTCTATAAACAGTATCATTCATTTGACTATCTACAGTCCACGCAGTCCACGCACTCCGAAATCTGAAGCAGATTTCTCACATTCTGAAGTCCATCTCTTAAATGATGTTACAAACAGTGGACACTGCAGAGGACATCTGCTATGCAACAGTTCACCTTATATTTCTGCATCAGTAGAATATCAGGTAACACTTTATTTAGATAGTCTGTCTGTAGATGCTTTACAGACTATTACAAATGATCTAAAGTCTATCAATAATGGTCTACAGACTATCAATAATGGTTCAATTAACCATCTACTAAACCTAACCCTAACCCTAAACTAAACCCCATCCTATCTCTAAACTTAACCTTTTTTCCCTTACTAACTCTAATTCTAAACCTACATGATCTACAGATACTCAGTTTGACTATCCAAATCAAGTGAAACCGAATATCAACCTGTTTTCCTCAACACCATCACTGTCTTGGAGTTTTAAAATGACCAAGGTGACATTTACATTACCATAGTTCTACCCCAACCCCAGATACTTTGGAACAGTATCTACTATAGATTAAATTGATTACCCTATACAGTATGTCCCAAATGCTACACCAGTTATTGATCTAAAAATATTGCACTTACATTTTAGTAATTTAGTAGTTATCCAGAGGGACTTACAGTAAGTATAGGGACATTCTCCCTGGAGCAACTTGGGGTGAATTACCTTGCCCAAGGACACAACAACATTTAATGGACACATTAGCGACATACTGTGAATACAGCCACATTCCCTGGAGTAACTTAGGACCCAATGACATTTGGGCAGAGTCAGGACTTGAACCCATATCCTTCCAACAAGAAGGACTGACTCATTAACCACTGAGCCACTGAACCACAAACAAGATGTTATCTTGGATGCACTCCTTTTTAGGACTAAAATAACTACTCTTAATATGTACTTCTCAAATGTACATTCCATTTGACTGACACAATTTACACTGTGCATGATTTCAGGTTTACTGATTTCAGCAAATATTGAACACATTTCAAATGCCTTTATTACCTCCTTCACAGTCTAATGTAATTAGCCAGAACAATTATTTTAAATTCACCAAACTACATTATTTGCAAATGAGGCATGATACAAATGTTTCAGCTCTTACTATTCATTTGCTATTTTAAAATCTCCTAATTGTTCAAAGCAATTAAGTATTTGTTAAGAGGCGTTGCTTTTCACTGTGCATTATAAATTTGTGTACGCCTCATTTTTTACAGCTTTTAATCACGCAAAATTATATATTTTTTACAATCCCTGAAGACATGTTCAACTAAAGTAAAAAATCATAAAAAAGTCTAACATTTTTTTTATGTATGTGGTACTCGTACAATAGGAAATAGGTAGTTCCATACACCAAATGGTTTTCGAGTAAGAACATTTTCTTTTTGAATGTCAATTTTTATTAACACGTGTTAGGAAATATGTACTGTACCTTCATAGATGTTGCTCCACCTATCACAAGCATATTAGTTTGACACTGTTTTGAGATACCTTTGAGTTATAGAAAGTTTCCACCCTATTTAGTAATTTTTGTCAATCCACAGGCTCATTTTTATTGAGAAATGTGATTTTTCCAGTTGATATGGCTTATGTCCTCTCCTTAGATGGTTCCTAAGCATGGCAGTCATTATGAATGGTTTGGGTTTGAAACAATTTTTGGATATATTGACTGGATATAATATCCAACAGGAATTAAACATTACTGCTAGCCGGATTAATGTGACTTGCAATATTATTTTTTGTCATTTAGGTTTACCGAAGCTTTCAAATTATATTCTCAAAGATAAAATACCAGTTTCTTCACTTGTGAACTTTGGGAATGAAACCTGTTGTTATTACTAGTTGAAAATGTGGGTAGATTTCTCAGTTATTACAGGAATCAAAATTTGAAGAATTGTGGAAACAGGAGACGCTTAGCTGAAAGCTGGGACTTTTTGGAAAATTACTAGAATTTTGAATTCTAGTTGAAGATTTACTGTGGCTTGGAAAGCATGTACTCAGAAATAGTAAGTGCAATGTGTATCCCCAAGGTTTTGAGTAATGACAGCACATTGTGGTGTACAGAGCATTACACTAGCAATGTCCAGGTATTCATGACAATGCTACAAACAAAGCATTGTGAAAAATTAATTGAACAACAACAAATGTCACATGTCAACATTTGAGACTGTGAAGCATCCCCCTCTACATAGTCCAGATGAGAGTACTTTAGTTAATGAACATGAACTATACAACAATAGAAGGTCCTAATTCCTTCACTTGTGGACAAGGCTTTTTGTGCTTGTAACATTTTAATGGCTTTGTTCTACAATTGCATTAGACCTTTTTTTTGGGGAGTAATACAATGTTCAGGCCTACCGCTATACAGGGCAATTGAAAAAGCCAGCCAAAAATAGAACCTTGAGTGATGCTCTAGAATACAGTCCGAGCTCGTTGAAATGACAAATAGAACCCCACTGCAAAGCTTCCATGGTCAGTCTGCGTCTTTATTGAAGAGACCACAGCTGGGGCTGAAAAATGGTTAAAGATGAATGGAGTCTCTGCACTGAGTGTCTTGTGAAGTATCAGCCGTCAACAAACAAGCATTGTGACTGACCTCTGTCAGTTGTTCTGACTCCCCTCTGTCCCGTCCTCACTGCCTCCATCTCCAATCCCTCTCAGTCCTGCTTTATATCTTGATGTCTCTCATAAACCTGCACCCACACACATCCACCCACAGAATATACAGAGAAATACATTGCCTCCAATTCACCCCTACCCCTAAGCACCCCCCTTCATTCCGTGCCCACTCCCTGCTGTCTGACCCCAGGCCAGTGGGGAATAGGCCACTTACCCATGCCCTCAGGAAGAGCTGAACAGAGGGCTGCTGACTGAGAATAGACCCTCCATATGGCTACAATGCCATTGAAGCTAGTATACAACTTAAAGGAATGAGTGTCTTTGTAATCACTCAGGTACTAATACTGAAACACAAAACAGGATTAAACACAGCTTTATCCATCAAAGATATAGCTTTGATGGGCATTTATTCTTAATGCTGAACTAATATAGTTATTAAAGGAAATCCAAATTAAGGGAAAAACTGAATAAATCAGTGGAGAAACATAATGCTAGCAGATGCATTTTCTTAGCATGGTTTGGGTCCATACTGCACTGATTGAAGGGCTTGTGCTCGCTTGGCGTCCTCCAATCGCTAACTCATCTCATGCTGTGTTTTCTGAATCTCTGTTAGCAACTAGCGACTAACAATTCCTCTGGTAGAATCGCAACGAGAATCCACACGCTAGCTGCTACTGTACCTCCTAGAAAGGTGCTAATTGCTCTCACATCTGAGTGCTGTTTGAGTGTGTGTATGTGCAGCTACATTTAGAGGGAGGGGTCACTGCAAATCCTTACAAAGTTATCCTGAGTGATAATTTATCCCATGGTGAAACAATTCTATTCTCACGGGAGAGTGTTCTCTTCCTGGATAATAATGCACCCATCCACAGGACATGAGGGGTCATTGAATGGCTGGATAGTATGAAAAGGCTGTTCATTCTATGCTATGGCCTTCACAGTCACCAGAGCTCAACACAATTGAAAACCTATAGGAGATTTTGGACTGAAATGAGACAGCACTCTCCACCACCATCATCAAGAATGAAGAAGGGGGTCAGATGGCTCAGCGGTTAACCTCTTAAGGATCGGGCTCTAATTGTGAAATTCTGCCTAAAAACATATGGAATCAGATTTGTGCCAATAATATTAAACAAAACTTTTAGAATATCAAACAAAAATTACTAACTCAATTAAAAAAATATTAATCTCAAAAGCAAAACTTAAAATTTGCAAACAAAACATTTTTGTAGTTGTAAACTATTGGTCTTTTATTTTTTTGATAACTTGTAATTTTGTTTACAGTTCCTACAAATTCTTTCACAATGATCCGTCTTTTGCTCTCTCTATCACGTTTGCAGTTTCGCTCCCAGCTTTTTCGTTTACGCTTCCAAACTTTTTGATTGCAATTCTGGCACAAACTCTCGCGGGGGTGGGCCTTACAAGGGTGCATCCCCATTGGC
>JACXGM010040853.1:0-10222 GCA_016801145.1 Umbra pygmaea
ACGCTCAGAACCGGAGTGAATGGAATGTGTGCAAATCAAAAAAACAATTGGTTTTGTTCGTTGCGCACCATTCCATTCACTCTGGTTCCGAGCGTAATACGAGCCCGTCCTCCCCAATTAAGATCCACCGACCGCGGCTGATATATATATATATACATACATATATATATATGTATATATATATATGTATATATATATATATACATACATATATATATATATATATACATACATATACACATACATATATATATATACATACATATATATACGTACATATATATATATATATACCAGCCGCGGTCGGTGGATCTTAATTGGGGAGGACGGGCTCGTATTACGCTCGGAACCGCATGTAAACCATGATTAATAAGACTTTTTAATGCATATTGTCAAGTCCCCGGGGTTCCTGGACCAGTGTGCAAAGTTTGGAGGCCATACAGACAAGTTAACATCAAAATGCTGCACCCATTTCTTACAAAATTTCTATACATTATTACCCATTCTCTGCGTCTGATCTTAATCTTTCCAACGGTACCAAGCATGTACGGTTCGCGAAATAATCGTGAACGTCGGGAGACTGTAATGGGTTTTAATTAACGTTAGTTTGAAGCTCATGAATCGTACAAGATGTTTCTGTTGGACTTGACCTCTGTTGATGTGTCTGGCTCTGGAACATGCATTCTTTTAGTACCTTTCTGAAGCCAGGCTAACATAATGACCTACAAATAACACACTTCTTTTTAGAGAAACTTTTTAGTTTCTTGGTTTTCAGCAGTGAAAAATCTGTTACGGTCAGGCAGCAGCCGCAGGCGTCAGACCAACATCAGACAGCTTTTTCGAACTAGCCTCAGTGGAAAAGCGAACTTGTAGGGTGGGACTGCTTGCCTTTATGCGATTCGTCAAGAGATCTGAAGTCACGTAGTGCCCTCTGGGTAGTGTAAGTGTAGTGTATGTAACGTTAGGATCATTACCAATCTCTCTGACACTGATGCTTTCTCTGTCAGTGTGAGTATCTACCTGGTGGTACGCAAGAAAAAGTGCAGGTACGCTTAAGAGTAAAATGTAGAAGTGCCGGTACTGCGTGAGTACTGCCCCACTTTGTGCACTGGCAAAGCAATAATGATGGCAAGCGTTTCCTCTCAGGTAACCATGATTGACAAAGGAAGAACAACGATTTAATTTCAAGCATCACCCACTTTTTAAAGCTTCCAGTCTGTTAGTCCAACTCAATCAGCATGACAGAGTGATCTCCAGCCTTGTCCTCCTCATCAAAACTCACCTGTGTTAATGAGACAATCACTGACATGATGGCAGCTGGTCCTTTTGTGTCATGTTATTTGGGGGGATTAAGTTCATTTTCATGGCAAAGAGGGACTTCGCAATTCATTGCAATTCATCTGATCACTCTTCATGACATTCAAGAGCATATGGAAATTGCCATCATCAACACTGCGGCAGCAGACGTTGTGAACATTTGCATTTGTTTCATTCTCAAAGATATATACATTATATGCTTTTCACAAACAGTCAGTCTGGTTCACATATTCTTCCAACCTGTGTGAACCATAAAGTATCGACATCGTCAATGGGCAAATCACATCGGAATTCTGTCCTCACTCATTGCTCAATGTTATCCTGTGCATTTCTCGCCCATGCAGAATGACATCATCCTGGTGGGTTGAAGCAACAGCAAGTACAGTTCCTTCCTCTTAAAGAGCTCATCCAGAATAACAGCCAAAAGAAATTCAGAAAGTGTATTCTAACTGATTCCTTGTGAAAGTGTTAAGGAGAGAATAAGATTAATCTTGCTGGAGGTTTTATTGGATCTGTTGTTGTTGGAACAATAAACTGCCCAATCAACCTGGAAAAGTTTGATAATCTGTTGCTGAAATCTTATTCTGCCAGTTGCCTTAATCAAAACAGCTGGGATATCTTAAATAGTTCAACAAATGGATGCCCCCTTAGAACAACAATATGATAACATTAATAATAATAATATTAATATCCACTAGAACAAGTCTTCAACCAGTGGAGGCTCGTCAGGGGAGGAAGGGAAGGCTCATCCTCCTCAGTAAATTTTAATTAAACAAGATATGAATAAAATGCAACAGGTCTTCTGTTATAGAAAGAACTTTATGATAAAAAATGTTTTGTCATAAAATGTTTTTGTTGTCTTCAGTAGGAAATACTTCAGAGAATAAATGTAGCTTCACGTGATGTGGAACTGCAGTGTTGATTTGGCAACCTTACAGGTTAAGTACAGGCAAATTTATGGTCGCCTACGGCACCAAAAAAGTAAGAAAAGACCCCAAAATATGTCAAATATATACCAATGTGTATATATATATATATATATATATATATATATATAGTATTATAGTATTATAACATTTATATATATATATATATATATATATATATATATATATATATATATATATATATATATATGTATATATATATATATAAATGTTATAATACTATATTTTTTATTTTAGGCTCCTTTGTGCTGCACACCAGCACCCAGCACAAACAGAGATCATACATGTAGTGCAGATGAGCCTTAAAAATATGATTTGTAACGGGAGTGACCAGGTAGAATTCCTACATGTTGCTGATGTGAGAAAGAACCAGGAGGAAGCAGGAGTTAGCAAAGATGAGAAAACAAAGACAAGTACTTAGTTTAGTTTAACCGTTATTTTACTTGAAGGCACCAGGTAGAGTGTTGAGACGTTAGTCATTATTCATTTCACCTCACCTGCTAATTTAAATTATGTTTTTGGTTAAGGTACTGTACCTGAGGTCATTTACCTCAATTTATGCAACAAATTAGCTACAGTAGCTGCACGGCACTGTCGATGGATCAAAACAATAGTTAGCAAAAAAGTACTGTCTAGCTAGCTAACAGTTTACACCTACAGTAGGTAATGTGTTGTGTGCACCAATTATCAATATTTAGGATATTTGCATGATGATAATGTGCTGAAAGTACATAGTGGCACCCTAATATAGACGTATCCAACACAGACTTCAGGTCTGAAACTGTGCCTTCTTGTCTAAATGGAAAAATATGTTCTGTCTTTAACAATACACAATGTTGATGATGACATTTTAAGATCAAATTAGCCTAATACTTGATCAGGAATTATATTACTTGCATCTATTGTTCCAAGTGTACTAAATATAGTTGTAGAATCATTCAACAGAACAGATTAACTATAATTTGATATAATGTCAACTTTTGTGACCACACACCCTCAGGTTTTACACAACAATAAATAAAATGTACAGCAAATTATACCTAATCATGCCAGTACAGTTAATATAAAAAAATATAATTACAATCCAAAAGGTCTCCATTATAAATATGAGCACCACTATAATGGTTAGCGGCATGTTTTGAAATTAACTCTCCATTAATATCTCCATGCTCAATTTCTGCCCCTTTGAGCCACTAATCCACCCTCCTTACCTCACCCATGGCACCCTGAACTGAACCCCCTTGTCATCCACCCTCCTTACCTCACCCATGGCATCCTGAACTGAACCCCCTTGTCATCCACCCTCCTTACCTCACCCATGGCATCCTGAACTGAACCCCCTGGTCATCCACCCTCCTTGCCTCACCCATGGCATTCTGAACTGAACCCCCTGGTCATCCACCCTCCTTACCTCACCCATGGCATTCTGAACTGAACCCCCTGGTCATCCACCCTCCTTACCTCACCCATGGCATTCTGAACTGAACCCCCTTGTCATCCACCCTCCTTACCCCACTCCTCACTGGAATAATTTTCAATTCACCATAAATAATGACCCTGATGTGATTCTTCCCTTCTTAGCATTGTAAGTAGTCTTCTAATTTGTCTATATAGCAGCATTCATGTTTAATCTAACTTTACACCTTTAGGTGTGTTTCTAGAGTAAAGCCTGTCCTTCTCTGAAGGAAAGAGTGGAGTTGTATATTAACACCATGTATCTATGATGATCACTGCTTGCATACTATTACACCCAATACAAACAACCCATTCCATAGTGGATTTTACTCATAAATGCTTTCAATAAATGTTTCAGTTGAACATAATTCCTAAGTCCTTGGCTGTCTGTGTGGTCGACAACTAAACCTCAAGTCTTCCATCCGTCTAAACTTTTTAAGTCACCAGCCTCCATTGCTTCTAACAGGAGCACAAATAAATGCTGCACCAAAGCATTCATCCTCCATCAGGCTCAGCTTTAATTTAGGGGACAGCGTATCACAGCAACCAAAACAACTCATATGGTTATAAATAATATTTACAATACTTGCTGACATTTTTTATTTTCATTTTTTACATATAAAGTGAAGGTCTAACAACTTGTCAGGTAGCCCAGTGATTAAAGCACCTGAATAGTAACCTTGACCCCAAGCCCTATTGTGCACAGTGCATGAGGTAAAAGGGACTTTATTGTCACACACACATACATGTAGCGAAATTCATTCTCTGCATTTAACCCACCCCTCAAGGGAGCAGTGGGCAGCCATTTACAGCACCCAGGGACCAACTCCAGATCTAAGTCAGTGCTTGGAGCTTAGATCTCAAAGTTGACCTTTATGCAGTTTATCATCATTTAAATGTACAGAACAACATCAGTGGCATGTTTAAGTACAAACAGTGATGCACAAGGTATACAGGGGAGGATGTAGTGGGAGAATGATAGTTGATTGATTGGTGCCGCAACTTTTGGGCAAAAGCTTAAGGCCACATTTACAATAGGTCCACCAGACCCTCCACGAATTCGGCAGAAGTGTCTGGGAAAAAGATTCTGACCAGTAACCAAAAGGTTGCCAGATTAAACCCAGAGTAGATGGAAAAATCTGTCGTTCTGTCCGTGAGCAAGTTCACACATTTCTTAACGTAAATGTAAGATTTTCCTTCTCCCAACTGGTCACGTCAATACCCCTAACCCTGCCTTGACCAAGGAGTTGCAGAATTTCAAACAATTGCAGGATGTTGAAGGGCGCTCACATGGTTCCTTCAACCACATGTTGCCAAGCTGACCGATCATGTCACACTGCTCTTCCAACACGGAAGCCTTTATTCAGCGCAGATGCAGAAAGATTATGCATTTACCAACTACACTACTGTGATAGAACTCATAGGTGCCTGGTCTGCACATAAGGAGTAGCTTTTAAATCTATTTTGTATCACTAACTAGACGCTCTGGTCATCATGAGCTATACATTTGTTTGAATAACATAACGTTATTTGCTTTCTTAAAACTCGGTACAGCTTTCAAAGAAAATGCTCAGTATGAGCTTCAATATGTGCTACGTTACTCTCTCTCTCACACAGAGTGGCTGTACCACATTCCATATTGGCATACCAGAAATACCCCTTTAGGAATGAGAACATAACCTTGCTTAGGTGTTACGACAGGAAAAGACTTTCCCAAAGCAAACAGTTAACAGCAATACGACCCCTTTCAGGTTTGACAGACTTCCTTGGCAACAGAGGGTAAGTAAACAGTTGTGTTTGGAGGTGTGAGGAGAAGGCAGCTTCCTGCTACTTCCATTTGGCTATTAGAACATGTCAGCTTCTATCTGATAGGCACACACATATAAGACAGCTTTACATCCAGAGACACCCACGTATGCCGTGATGGATTTTGGTGCCAGCACCCATCCACCACCAGGTCAGAAGGCAGGGTAATGTTTACGTCTGACATTTCTTATATCGCTAGCGGGAATGAGAGGAAAGCAGTACAGTAGAAAACGGAACAACAAAGAGCTAGCAGATGCATTGATCACATTCTCCCAAAGAGAGGAATGCCAGACTCAAGGCTTCAGAGTTAAATTGAGGCTTTGAGATAGTGAAGGAATAATGCAGAGGAAAGTTCAGACCACCGAGCACTGCTAATCTACAAACCAGTCCAACAGCCTTGATTTATACACACACAAGAGACTAATGCTGGAGGGAAAACAGCAGGAACACACACCATACCGCACATTCAATTAGACCATATAACATCGAAACAGATTGCAACAGAAAGCCAAAAACAAAGGAACTCGAGATAATGCCACAGCATGTCTACTCCATGGAAATGTGAAAAAGCGTGCTCCAAACCCCCACACGCTGTTGAAACGCCACTCGTAAGCTAATTACGCACAACTGTCCCTTCAAGGACTTGGCTGAACAACACCTGATTGGCTCACAGCACCTTCTCTGATTGTATTATCTGCTAGGCAATCTGGACAGGGTAGCGATTTGAAGGCGCAAACAGCTGATGCCTACTTGTAGCAGTCAACATTTGAAAGAGAACTGACACACTGTCAAATAACGCTAAGTGTACAGTTTTGAAAAAGTCAGAAAACTTACAAAATGTTGAGTTTGAGATGAAAAACGAATTCTGTGAAGCCTAGGCATACAAATGAAAAAGTGAATAAAGCAAATGAACAAGATGGGTCTCTGTATCTGCTAATGCATTACTAGACCTCGACCCATAAGCTCTTATGATTTAGGTGAACCGCTGTGCTAGAGGCTATTAAAAGCTACATGGAAGGAAAAGAAGGAAATAACCACGCAATAAATCTGTCAAAACCAATCTCTCAGTTGGCTGTGGGACAGCTGCACCATGTGTTGTGTTTATCATGCTATGTGTTCATGCTTCCATACATTGTGTATTTGGTCTAGTGTATGCAATCTGGCTGATAGAGCAACTGCTTCAGTGGATCATGGGACGTGACCAGAACACCACTGCATTGAGTATTTAACTCGGAGCACTCCGGGTGTTAAAGATCATATAGGAATTCATACCGGCACACAGCAATGTATTTGGCGCCAGGGTTTTAAAAGGATACGCTTCTGTCCTGTTGTATATGTTTACACATTTCCTAGTTGTGGACGTCCTGGCTGTGTCCTTGAGAAGTTAGTGCTGACTGCTCTGGTGAGGCCTAGCCAAGGGGTAAGGGCTGGGAGATGAAGGGGGCTTTAATTAGCTGGGTATTAATTGATCATCTCCCAACCCTCCCATGAAGGTCCTGTTGCTATAAACAGAAAAACAACACATTACACAGGTGGTCTTACTTGCGGCTGGCCTGTACATGCTCATCGCTATAATAGGAAGTGTACAATGGAGTTCATGGAACGGTATTAATTGCATGCCTAGGTCTCATGTAATCAGCATATATACATTAGATCATTATGCATGACCTAAGGATTTTACTGGCCAACATTGCTGGAACATTCCCCCTCCTACCACCCACCCACTTAAACATAAGAGCTTTGGAGAGTTGAGATTAGACAAAACACTAGACGTTGTGGACTCTGCTATTGGCAGCCCAATCATTAGGTAAGCAGTTATATAATTAGCATCCACTAGTCAAGTAATTAAAACATCAATGGCTGTAACAGGACCATGGTCCCATTTTCCTGTCTGTCTGTGGTCAGCACTTCACTAGAGACAGCAATATTGACCAGCCTATAATTTTCCTGTATAGTCCTCATAAATTGTCGTTGACTTAGTTCAGTAAAAGAAAACAAATTTACAACAATAACCTTGTGTTCTTTCATATTTTGCAAGTATTAAATAAGAAATATAGATGTCTTGTACCTATCTACCATTACGATTTGATTTGTTATTTTTCAATGCGTAATATTACCAGGTAAGTTGTTCAAAATCACATTTTTATTAGTATCAACTTGGACCAAATCTGGTTAACTGCCTTGTTCAGGGATATAACACAATGTCTGCTCTAAGAATCAATTTAGCAAACCTTTGGTTACTGGCCCGATGCTCTAACCACTAGGCTAATGGTCACACCAGATTTTGGTGAAATCATGACACATCTAAATATCTTAGGAAATGAATAACAAGAACAAGGCTATTTGGAAACTCAACATTACAATCAGCTAAAACACTGTCTACACCCCTATCCTCTGTGATAATAACACATTCCATTACAATGAGAAACCCCCAAAAATAATGTTTCCACAATAAGCGCACAGCAAGGTCATTATACATCTGGATTGTGAGAAGATCAATAGTAGAGTGAGTTAAAGAACACTCATATGCTCACTTGCTTTTTGACAAGTCAGAGTGTTGCTCGTCTACAGCCCCAATTTCAAAAAAGTTGCACAGATGGCCAAGTTACCCATACCATGTCAGGAATACATTGGGAAAACTTTGTCAGTCAACACCATTTGCCGCTGCATCCACAGATGCAAGTTAGGGCTTTAGTATGCAAAACAGAAGACATACTGTATATCAACACTGTCTATAAGGGCCGCCAAATTCTCTGGGCTCGGTCTAATTTGATATGGACAGTAGCACGGTTAAATTGAGTTTAAAAAAAATAGCCATCTTGTTCTCCGGGCCAAAGAGGAAATGGACCATCCAAGCGTCAGGTCCAAAAGCCAGTGTCTGTCATGGTACAGTATAGGGGTGTGTCAGTGCCAATGACATGGGTATCTTGCACATATTTGAGAGCACTATTGATGCAGAAAGATATGTACACACATTTTGGAGCAACATATGCTGCCATCCAGACGTCGTCTTTTCCAGTGATGTCCCTGCATTTTCCAGCAGGACAATGCCAAACCACATTCTGCCGGTGCATGGTTGAGTAAGTAGAGATTGCAGTTGCTAGCATGGAACATAATAAAGCACAGAATAAGGTAAAGAAAGCCCTGTACAGTTGTGCAGCTGAAGAAATGCATAATTGATGACTGGGGGGAAAATTCTGCTTGCTAAACTGAATCAACAAGTGTCTTCAGTGCCCAAACGCTTAATAAGTGTTATTAAAAGAAAAGGTGATGTCACACAGTGGTAAACATTCAATTTTCCTAACTTTTTGGAGTGTGTTGCAGTCATTAAATTTCGAAATGAGTCTATATTTATAAATTAAAAATAAAGTAGAAGATCACCATTTTTTTTTGCATTTTTCATACTGTCCCAGCTTTTTCTGAATTGGGGTTATATACAGTTGTAATCAAAATTGTATATTGCAAATCAGGTTTGTCAAAATGTACAGACTGTCAGCTCTTTGCAATGAACAAATTATACAAAAGCAATTGAAATAGCTCAACACAGCGAATGCTTCAAGTGGTTTCCCAAAATTACAAATGCAACTGATAAATGACTTCTCCAGTCTCAAAATTATTTAACCCTTTCATGGCAAGCATCTTAAATACATAGTAGAGCACCCTTTTGTGGTTATGACCTGCTGCAAAGGAGATGCATAGCAAGACACCAGCCTCTGGCAGCGCTCCTGAGGAATCTTAGACCATTCTTCATGAGCAATGAAGGTCCAATTATGCCCAAGCTTCAGCTTCCTCACAGACGGCATGATGTTTTCTCCTAGGACTTCCTGATACTTGCCTCCCATACACTGCAGGTTTCCTGTGCCAGAGGATGCAAAGCAGCCCCAGAGCATCACCGAGCCACAATCATGCTTCACTGCGGGCAGAGTGTTCTTTCAGTGTATGCTTCTGTGACGTCTGCTGGGAATAGTGCTGCTACATCCCGGGTTCGATCCCCTCACACAGCAGGTCTCTTCTTCCCAGCCCTCTTAAACGCAGCACTTAGATGCACTCACAATCACCGGAATACTGAACACCTGTGCCATGCTCTATATAACCATGCCTGTTTGATCAGTACATTGTGAGGTATTGTTTGTATTGTGCAACATACTGAGCCTGTTTCCTAAATTCCTGTTCATAGCCTTATCGACCTATCTTCTGCCTGTTCACTACGTTGTTGGATGTGCCCTTCGGTACTTTTGCCTATTCTGAATCCTGTGTTATTAACCTGGCCTGCTCTTTTGACATCGATTCTCGGATCCTGGTTTTGTACATGTTTTGCTTCTCCTGTGATTGACCTCTGCCTGTCTGACAACGATTCTGGATTCTGGTATACGACTCTATTAAAAGAAAAACACATTGGCCCTCATTTATCAAACGTGCGTAGAAACCAGTGTAGATTTGAGCGCAGAAATCATCTTACGACGAGACTCACGTGTGATTTACAAAACTTTCGTATCATTCCAATTCCAGCGTACGAATGAGCGGCTGTTGATAAATCAGACGGTTGAAAACCATCGTAATTTACATAACACGCCCACAAATATGCATTGATTAGAGGCCTCGCCCGTAGAATTTACGACATGGATAAGCGAAATCTGGCAAAGAAAATAATTTTCTCTGAGAAAAAATATTATTTTTATATTAAATATTTAAATATT